>JAQFZJ010000767.1:0-17243 GCA_034695645.1 Folsomia fimetaria
AGTGCTCAATTTAGATTTTGCTAAGTTCAAATTAAAATAAGGAAATGCAATTTAAGTCAATTCGCTCATTCCTTTTTCTAAACATAAAGGTCATTAGAGCTAGGATTGTTCTTTTTTTATACTTACCAACCTGTGTAATGCTTGGAGCATTCTAATGGGGGAAAGTAATACATGTGTCAAATCCGGAGAAAGCGACGCTTATCTGTGCTGTAATTGCCACTTATTCAATTCTTTTTTAGTATGATTTTCACCTGCTAAATAATTGTAAAGTGCAAACAACCCCTTTTCCTGATCATCAAGTACCAACGTGCCCGTCTCATTCAGGGGAGACTTGTTTTTGGGGAAGGACCCAAAACAAATACATCCATCCATCCAGGTATAAATAAGGTATGTACATAGCAATGGCAGTTAGTTAAATGTCGTGATTTATTTATAGAATGTCAACCAACTTTAATTATCTACCATTCTGAGTTTCTTCACCAGTCAAGGACCAAAGTCAAGAAGAAATTTGTATTTTACTTGGAATATGCATTAAGAGTAGCCATCACCACCGACCGACATGCATACCGGTCAAATCATCCACCTTTCTGTTGGTTAAAATGTGTGTATTTATTTTGTAGGATTTTGTGGCACAACTGTAGCGGATATCAACGCCCTAATCATCCCTTCCGCCCCATTCTTACATCTCTAAATATGAATATGAATTGTAAAGTATCCATCCATACTAAATACATACACAAGAAATATAATCAAAGTATGTATGGACTGGTCAACTAAATAAACCCACCAAATAAAGGTCCATCTAAATTCCACGAAAAAGCTTAAAAATCAATTTCTGATTTGTGTATCTGTATTTACTATTCCTGTTAACACGATTCCTACTTGAATACACATAAACACAATAATCCAAAGTTCTATCATTTCTTTACTCTGACTGACGCATCTCACTCAATCTCATGCAATACATAATACAGACAATTCCAGAAATCATCACCAACCAACCCAAAATTAGTCATCTTAACAACCTTTACCTTCAAACTCCACTCAAATGAATCATAATTATTTATCAAAGATAACTAATTATTACTTCTTCCTCTTGGTAATCTAGACAAACCACCTCTTACACACGCACGAACATGACCGTGACTCTGCTGCCCATGACTCTAACAACAATTGTGAGTTGACCCATAATTAATTGGTTTATAAGTTGAGTAACCCCACCGTTCAAAACTTCAATGAGCTCGGCTACTAACTTTGCCTTATCAACCCAAACCAAAACAACTCCGCCCTAACTTTCCTCATGCTTACTATCCAAGATTGTTAGTTATGTATGAATAATTACTTTTTTTAATTCTTAACAGCAAATGTGACAGGTCAACGCCACGACAAGACAAAATGCTGAAAACAAATATATGAGACCAAAGCAAACGCGATTTTTCTGATGCAAGTCGAATTACGCCACCTATGCCATTCTCAAATGAAATGAGACTTTCTCCTCCTTCACGATGTATGCATGAATTTGGTCCAGGGTGCAAAAATAAGATGTTCAAAATTAATTTAAAACTTACCAATACTTTCCGGAGGGATTGGGTCCTCCTCCATCGCACTCATTCCTGGCTCGTCCATGGGCTCGACCAAAATATTGAAACTTTCCAGTGCTTCCACGGCCAGTTCGACGGCTTCCTTGACTGCAGCCACGGTCACGACCTCCATATTGACTACTTCCTTCACTGTTGGTGTAGAACTTTCTGTTCTCATCATGGACACGACTTCTTTTTTCGCCAAAGCAGGAGATGAATACATTGTGATTGATTGATCTTCTTTTACTTCTTCCGGATGGAATGAGACGAAATTTGAGGAAAAGAGTTGAAGAAGAAGTTAAGTTGAGTTAAGTTGAGACTTTTGTGACAATTATAATAAATACTACTAAAATAATTCTACTAAGTATGTGTGTATATGCACTGTCTCAAAACTCCACGGACTGACTGACTGCAATATTTATGTCTACCAACAATAATATCTTGTATGTACTCCCTGTTCTGCTGTTCTCTATTATTTGGGTTGGTTGGTGAGTGATGGAGGTATTAGCTGAGGTCAACTTTCTTCATTGGTTGTGACTACTGACTGACTGACTGCTGCTCCTGTATTACTTATTATTAATAATACTACTAATGTAATGTAATGCTGGTTGAGTAGTGGTAAAATAAATAAATACATACATGGAAAAAGGCTCAACCACGTTAATAAGAAATTAGTTTGTAATGTAGTGTAGTGTAGTGTGTAGGTCGTCGTATAACGAGAAGGATGTCAATCGTAATTAAAAGTACGCTGGAAGAATAGTAAATACTATAATTTGTTCCTTGTGTCACTCAATATGTAATGTAATGAAATGCTTGTGCATTAAATGACTTTATTTATTTTAAATGTATCATAATTTTAAAGTAATTAGTTCTCCTGTTCGGATTTCAATGCTTAACAATCATCTTAATGAGTATCATCTATTTACTTATTATAGTGTCAATGCGTTAAATGTAGACTAAGGTAAGTAAGTAGGGCTAGGTTAAGAACGCAATATAATAATGAGAAATAAGCAGTAACCAAAGCTGCGTAGATGTATGTGACAACAAATTTAGAATTTTAAACCACTAAACTGGACTTAAAACTGTTGACAACTGGAAGCAAATGTTTGTGAGAATTGTGCTTCAGTAACGTATGGTAAATGGCATAGCTTCGTGGAAAAAGCTTGGTCAAAATACTACTTGGTTTTATCTGCATACATTTGAGTTGAGATTTGTGAGAATTAGAGTAATTTTTCCTCTAAATTTTTAAGGGTAATAATAAAATGTATGGTTTACAAGCAATGTTATTATAAAATAAAACCAATCTTGTCTTTTATTGCATCTTGGTTATGTAGTGCACTTTATTTGCTCATATCTGTAGCTTCCATCTATCTCCAGATACTTTAGTGGACTTTAATAGTAAAGGGTTTCTCGCTAGTTAGCGAGGGAAGGGATATGTTTTATTTGAGACTGCATCAGATCCGTTCAGAACTCTTAAATCTCCGAATATAATATGACACAATAAGTTGGCTAATAGACTTTCTAAATTTAGCATAAGTTTATTGGATTTTATTCTATGCATAATGCCACATACATCACAATTGTCATAAATTTCAGAAACAAGTCACATTTTGAAAAATAAAATTATAATCAGAAAAGAAAAAGTTATAAAATCGTGCACCCACAACAACAATTTTGTGGATAGTCTGGAGCGAATACTTTGTTATCAAGTCCATAAATGTAATAGCTTCCGGTATGACTTTTCCACTTGTAATCAATACAGGTGACGGGAATTACCCGAACTTGGTGTCTCTGAAATATTAAAGTTTTTTAGACGGATTAGAAACATGAGTGAAAACATTATTGTGACGAATAGAATTATTGCAAACCTGAGCTAGCAATAAAGAATCCGAAGCGTTTTGAATGTGTTCGTTGATCAATTGAATGGAAGCCGTGGCCAATGTTTCATCCGCTATAACGTCGGATGGAAGTGGAGAAAGGTGAACGCCAAAATCTTCAATTCCAATTTGGCCTTCTGCACCGCGTAGAAGGTCCATCGGCATCTCGTCTGCACCCGTAACATGCTCTCCGACATTGACCTTCCTATAAAATAAATTAATTTATTCCAATTACATTTTATACAGTGATTGTAATGGTATCACACCACACCCACCAAGATATAGAGAGCTGAATAAAGCATCTCAGTTGACCATACGAATCACACACTGAACAAGCCACGCGTCCTTTTGTATCGCAACGATTACAATCTATTCTACCATGACCGTGGGATGAGGTTCCGCAAACAATGCAACGCTCCCTAGATTCATTCCCAAGACCCCAACCTTCCCCTTGACATGATAAGCAACGGGTCCATCCTTTCCCGTGACAGTTGGGACATGCCAATGTTCCTGTACCGCGACATCGATGACATGGTTTTATAGATGCGGTGTGTGGCACCTAAAAATGTAATTAGTTGAAATTTTGGAGTACAATTGTTTTGAATATGAATCCTTACTTCAATTGCTTTGATTTCTGTACGAAAGAACTTGGTTGGAAATGCTGGAATGTCCCAAGGTGCGGGGGCTGGTCCATTTTCAGGACCATCCACATCACCTGCAACATGAGGGGACCATGACCATCTGGCTTCCCTCCTTTCGGTTAAGGTTTGTAATACATACTGGAATAGCAAGAAAACAATTTTGTTTAACATGAGGTCATGTGTGTGTAATATTGTACTTTAATTAAAAGGGACCAACATGATATGCACAATTATGACGGATTCCAGTGATGGTCATATTTTTCGCCGCACCTCTTCCCCAACAGCAGTGATTCTTTACGTAACCTGTTAATGCAACTCTTGCAGCAGGTTCTGTTATCTGTGTAAATAAAATAAATAAAATAAGGATTTAATAGCAGGGAATAATGCCACAAAATTTTCAAATTGAGTACATGTGTAATGGCTGTCCTTAGGCTGTACTCCGGAGCAGGGGTGGGTGACCAAGTCCCCAATATTTCTTGCTGTTCGGGATCCAATGCTCCAAGGTCCCCAAAAGGCTCTGGAGGAGGGACTGTCACTACAAGGTCAAAATTGAAATAAACCAGATTCAACGACATGGACATATTCAATTAATTCATCTCTACCCGTCTCAATTTCATATATACAGTGGTAATTAGTTTTTAGTTACAGAAGGGCAAAAAATGCCTACTACTACTTTCACAATTGGGCGTCTGCCTAGTTTAACAAGCATATAGGAATACAAATAACGGTTTAAATTGTGACATTGGCATGAAAGTTGTAACAAATGTTCTGCAGGTGGCTTCCAAAGTCGAAATAATTTTTAAACATTGTATTGTTCTCTTGCTCTCTTTCTCTCCATGTATAATAAATGTCTAATCGGTGGAAGCATCCATTAATTACAGCTTTAAAATCAACAGCGTGTCTTTAAATTGCTCAGAAATTTTTATTTTCGACCCTGCCCGGATTCCTGAATTGGCGGATTGAACAATTGTTTTGAAGTAAGTGATCCAAAATTCGCTATATAAACAAGTAAATATTTATTGGAGTGGGATTGTGATAGCAATCAATTATTTGGTATGCCCATTAAACTGCCAGTGTGTCTGTAATTTATTTTTTGTTAATGCATCTGCACCACCATCAACTATGAGTCTTTAATCTTTTGGGTGACATTGGCTTTAAACAATGAGGGAAGTGAAGTGAGAATAACCAGTAACACTGAGAATATTTCAAAGTCATGAATGATGTGTATAAAAACTGCTCTTGACTAAAAATCCAAATTAATTGAAATATTTTATAGAAATCAACAAGTCGTTCTCAGACTAAATTTATTAATATCAAGGGATTTTCGCGATTTTACTTCTAGTGCATGTATCAAAATGTCCTTAAAAATAAGCCTATTGCATATTATTGTTAGCTATTGTTAGCTAGAACTTCTAATTCCTAAAAAATTAGTATAGGCTCATATGTAAAAGAAGGATTGAATTGGTACGGTTAGTGTAGTTTATGCATGCGCTAGATGTATGAAATGTACCATGTTCTCAGATGGACAATGCACTCATTCAAATATTCATTGGAATTGTTTAAGTTTTTGAAATTATATTGGTCAATTCTATACAAACAATTTCTAGTAAAGAAGTTTAAATAATGGAAGTATTTTTAATGCACATGAACTTTTAAATACAGATACAAAAGTCCTTACCATAAAATTACAAATACCATGCTAATTTTCCTGGTTAGATGCTATGTAAATCTTTTCGTTACACGATTTGCAAATTGTTAATAATCCAGCTAAATTTTACGACGACCAAAAAATCTAGTTTTCAGAGAAGCTATGCTCTCGTGATAATAGTAAAACCTACAAAATTAAAACAAAATAGCAAGGATCAATTAGAAAATTGTGCCATATCCAAAACTTCCATGAACTCATTGAATGAAACCAATATAATTTTTTTTATACAAAGGAGGTAAAAAAAAGTTTGTGAATAAAAATCTCTGTGATTCATTCATGCAGATTGGATTCGGAACAAAAAGTCAGATTTCTAAAAGTTGGCGGTGTGCCAAGCACACATTCAAACGGTCTCATGTTAGAAAACCTTTACAATCTGTTACTCCATCAACTATCAACATGCGGATATATATACAGGGAAATCAAGATGTTATGAATGTTCCATGTCATCTCTAGCTCTATGAGAAAGAACACGGTATTATGCAAGATAAGATTAGATGCTGTGATAGCTTCTGCGGTTGTCAAACTGGTGATAAACTAGATATCCGATCTGCCATCTCATCGGTGGTTTGCCTTCTTTTCAGATAGTGATGATATTTCCTGAACTATTTAATCAACTAATAAAAAATAGCTACGATTATAAAAGAGAAAATAATTAAATATTCATTATTAAATGGATAATATCTACTAAAAATTATGAGCATATTTTTAAACATAATGTAAACATGAAGATTCATACTCGTTATGATTTGGCCACATGCGTGTCTTTGTGTCGAGGCGTCACTCGACAAGGTTGTAAGTGGGATTGTGCTAAATGAACACTTGTCCATCAGACGTTGACACCTTCCACTTTGTCGAATGGTTTTATCTCGTCGTCATTTCCACCAAGTTTCGTACATATGTATGTGAATTGCAGTAAATAGGAAAATATCATTGGCTTCCTACAGAACGACTGCTGAGGAGAACGGGGTAATGCAGATTATATTAATAAACTGTGAAGCTGTGTGCTAATGATCTCGGAAACAGATCGCGTCAATCAACTTGTCTCATTTCTCATAAGAATTGTGTGTTGCGTTGTTTTGTAAAAAAAAGAATGAATGTATTAAATTACACATTTGAAAAATATGTATAAATAAAACCCTGTCTGTATATAGTTCATTTGCACACTAGAATAATTTCATGCAAAATCTCATTTCTGTCATCTTTGTTCGCTAAAAAGCCTTGAGAGAACAAAAAATGCACAGGGAAAACTTGTTCCCAACACAAATTTCCTTGCTTATTATTACTGATGTCTAATTTAACGCAAATAAATATTTTAAATCAGGCATGACTGAAATACTATTTCTTCTTTGCAAAATGTTCTGTTTGCAAGTTCGCCGTCTGCAATTTGAAAGGGTTACATAAAATAAAAACAGCACTCCCTGTGTGAAAGCTAGACAACCCACCCTAACATTTACGACGTTTGTTTATCCAGATCTCAAAAAGTTGAAAGAAATAAAATCATTTTCTTATTTGCTTTGTAAATTTTATGCTAAATTCGAGTGGAGATTTGTAAATGAATAAATATTTTGGTTGAACGAGCAAAGTTAGGGTAACCTTGTCATCTTAAAAGTTTGCTTGTTGCTTAAAAAAGAATGAGTGAACGGTTCCATTTATCTTTTTATTGAGCTATAATCCTCACAAGTTGAAGTAACGTCAACCCTTCATTGCTCTGTTTTAGTTGTTATACTTATCAATATAACACCCAACAAGACCTACCGCACGGGTGTGCAATTATTTGCAAAGATTTTGATGGCAGAAAAGTAGTTTTACTGAATTTTGGCGTGAAAAAATAAATCATTTCTAGCGTGGGATTGACTTTTATTGATTTACACTTGAAATTTGAATCCTATCGTTTGGGATGATTTTATTTTTAGGCATTGGTCGTTAAATGATCACTTGCAAAACTGACATGTTCGTTGAAAACAAGGATGGTTAAGAAATATGAGGTTGAGATTTGCAAGGTATAATCTTGAATGTTGTGGAGAAAACATTTATCAACTCATTCCTGTCCGAATATTCAATTCGTAATTAATCGTTTCAGGTTCATAGATTCAATTTTGTAATGTCTTTGCCGGATGTCATTTTTTGCGACTTTTTAGCAAATTTTGTACGTCTAGGATAGCATAGAAATGAGTAGATAGGAAACCATAGCGGTTTAGTTGGTGTGTACATGTTGAACAATACGATGCAGCATTGAATTCCTGGCATGTGTGTAAAAAAGAGTAAAAGTCAGTTAAATTTATCTTTATATCTGTTTTGCTTATAACATCCGCATCCCAAGCATATAATTGGAATTGCAAAATGTTTACAGGATTCAATGGTAAATTATAAGGCATGCTATGCACCTTTATTCCGTCTTTCGTGCATTCCACATCTCAATGTTACAAATAAATCGGTATTAAAGGATTTCAAATGATTCTGAAAGGTCACGGGATAAAGGCAACCTTTGTAAATAAATGTGAATAATTAAGAAATACGCGTAAAAGCAGTGCATCTTTCTTCAGCATAAGACGTGTTAAATTGTACGATGTGAAATAATTTTACGAGCTGGTTCAGATTCATTTATTGCACAATACCCCAAAAATGTATTCCTTCAGGAGTTGCATTATGTTCCCTGATATATCTATCAATACAAAACATCATTATCAAAACTTTCTTCAAGTCTTAATTGGGATTAATGATACAAATTTTAACAGATGTTAAACCATTTCAAACCGTTACATGCATCTGTCTCACTTCCGTAAACTAAAATTCTTTCCAAGACTAGTTGATCGAACTGATTAATTGATTCAATGTTTTCGTGACATCAATACCAAATTCACATATCTGATGCCAATATCAAGGAGGAAATTAGTATTAACCTCACCCCTTAAAAAATACTCCAAATTCTTTTCAAACAAGATGAAATACACAGAAGTCTGGTATTGAAAAGGATAATTTTAAATTTGTACGCACCTGAATCGAATGCTACAATTTCATAGCCTCCAATGTTGTCCTGGATTTCTAATGGTGGGGCAGCTGGAAGAATGTCCCCATCTTCTCCTGATAAAGGACAAAATATTAGACAAGAACCGTGGTAAATAATACGTTAACACCGATCCACGACATATGACTAAGGTAAATAAGTGTAAATATAAATGTGTAAGGTAGTCACCTAAATTTTAGAGGCATCCCAAATAATAATGATGATCATCATCATCATCATAAAAACCATAAAATTAAAATTTGTGCGTCAAAAGTCAAATAATGTTGCAATCATTAATCATTTAAATGAGACATGTTTGGCTAGCATTGACTATTCAGTCAGTTCTGAAATCGGAAACTTCTAACTGTATGAATCCGAAAAATGAACAAGAAATTGTACACGTTCATTTAATGAGTTGAGTTTTGCGTTGGTTGAAATGATCGTTACCTCCAAATGAAGTAATTCATCATGTTCACGCTTCAAAAAACTTTTTAATAACCAGGAAAAGTCATCACAGAAAAATGACTGAATTTCCAAGCTCACATAATATACATATGGATGAGTACCTTATGAGCTCTCATGGGGCTTATTACAATCAATGAAGTCCTCAACAACAACCTCTTTGAGAGAAATGAAAAATTGCCAACGCTTAATTTACGATGGTTGCCCATTTCTCATCATGAACGTTGGTGGCTTCGTATCGGAGGTATATGTTCATTCGTATTACGTATATTTAGTGAATGCATCTCAATTATTTTTATTTATGTAATGTTGTGAAAAGTATATAAAGTCATAAAGCCGAGTGTCATCAAGTCCACCCGTCCAAGTCACTCGATCGTTCCGTTGAGAAAGAAACAACTAAAACAGCGATTAGTAACTGGGTTGAACGCCTGCCAAAATTATGTTATTTCCATGTTATATGTTTCACCAGTAGATTTCCACACACACCATATTCCGATCTAGTTCTGTAGACAATGTTCTTCTCTGCTGAGAATCATTTATTTGAAATTATTTCACAGAAATTTGTCTGATGCTTAACTAACCAGTTCTTATACCACTCCATCAGACCTGAATCTAATCTACTTATGTGTCACTTATTCTCCATGACCAAATATCCTCCTCAGTTCGCAGAGAAAGTATTATACAGATTATAGTCAGGCGTATTTTTATTTAATTTCAAACTCAATTATTTCCCTGTTCTTACGCAAGCATTCCAAAACAGAAAGGTGAAGTTGATATACTTGTCTAATTTAAATACGCAGTCGAGTTCCTTAATTTAATCGCAGACGACTAATTAATATGTTTACTCGATAATTATTACATTTAAAGCGAATGGAATTACCGAATACAAATAGAAATACCTAACTTGCTTTCCAATCCATCCAACATAAAACACATGGAACACTGTCCCTTCTTTCTGCCTGTCGTAATTTCTTCTTCGTTACTATATACTGCAATTGTCAGCTTTTCCGGTCTGTCCTGCGTTTTAGCCACATTTTCCATGAAGCGAAACCAAACTTGGCAATCTCCAACTCTTATTCGTACTTCATTTCATATCGCTTTTAGATTAATAGTTTTAGCACCAATTCCACTTTCTGTTATGTTCCATAAAGAAAGGAATTGCCCTTTCCTGCAAAAAATTTGCTTAAATGGAAAAGCTGCTAAAAATATACGAGCTAAAAATAAAATGGAATGTAAATTTCGTAAAATATTTTAAGGGTCAATTTTCACTTCATCTCATTGACCCCCTCCTCCTCGTCTTCACCAAACAGAAAGAGATTTGATTGCAATAATCGTAACGCAAAACCATTAGCTATTATTAACGAGCCATTCTTGTCTCAAAGCGGGACATAAAGAGAAATGTCAACGGACTTGATAATATTACGGTGTTGACAATCAATCTTTTAATGATCTCGTATAGTACTAAATTTACTTAAGAAACAACAAGAAAACAAAGATGTTATCCAAAACAAGACAGCATTTTATATATGTCTGCCTTCCATTCACCTGCACTTCGAGCCCTGCACCTTCGTTGAAATAGGCTGAAGGAAGCAAAAGGATCCAGAGATGGTTCGTAGACTCCATCCGGACTGAGACTTCCTCGACTGTGACCAAATGGATTAGCAACGGATCCTCTGGTCGGTTTGCTATGTCGAAATTCAAGTCGTGCTCTTGCTCGATCGCTGCGATGACCCCTGGGTTTCATGACCCCTTAAGGCACCACGCACAAAACACAGCTTTAATTCACAGAAACTCAAGTCCACACAATCAATGTTGGTCAATTCTTGTAATCAGAAAAACTTCAGCAAATGAATATGCAATGGTGGAAATATGTTTTGGTTGAATTTGCAGATGGTGGTCTCTATCAGAGTCCACCCAACCCAAATTGAGGACTAAATCAACTCTTTAAAGTCTAAACAGATAAACGTAAGTGGAGGAGGCCAAACCAGGAGTGCTTCAACTTTCTCAACTCCGGAATTTATTTTCTTAAATCTGAGGTGAGAAAAAACCCGGGTCGTCCATACACAATTTGTTTGAAAGCCAACTTATTTCTCACGCTGGTCACCCAAAAAAATGGAAGGTGACAAAGATGTGTAATAGTTAACTAAAGAGCTGCTAAAAGAACAATAATCTGTTGAAGAAAGAGTTAACTGATTTTTATGCTTTCTTGCGTCGTTCATTTGTGGTGGTTAATGATAAAGGATTATAAGAAGCCGTGAATATCTGTTGTAAATAAGTGGCTCTTGCTGGGGGTTACAAACACAGAGAATGCAAACAACAGGAAGTCTGCAATGAAAACTTAAACGAAATGCTTTTATGGCACATTTGTGCGATTCAGCTTTTGTTTTCATGTAAAGAAAATTTGCCCCCAGTTGCAATAACATGTCAAATCAACATAACGAAATAAACACATCATAAAGACCCACATGAGAGGGCGGGGTTAATGAATGGCCCTCGATTGTGGGAGGGAATAATGTTTTCGCAGAGAGGAGTGAGTGTGTAACATGGGCGATTTTCAGACGCATTTAGCACATCACAAAGATTTGCAGAATAACGCAGAAAGTAGTAGGAAAGAGCAACTACGAATTGTATGAAATCTCCGCGAACATATATACGTTCAAGAGCCAACCAAAACTAATGCTTTTTGTCCTGAACTCTTCTGCTCCTAATATTCCCCCCAAGTTAACTTCTTAGCGTTCGTTCGTCGTGGTTGGCGTTTTTGAAGAGATGCTTATGTTGTCTCTCGCTGTGAAAGGTATGCAGAACCATATTGACTGCATGCCCTGCATCTGCGGTTTCTTACTTGTTCCTTACGAGACAGTTTTGAAGGAGCATATCTTTCTGTTGGGACATTTATTGTACTCGTGATGATGAGTGGTAGTGTAGTATTATAACACTGGTGGGCCAAGTGAGACAAAAAATTTGCATTCTAATCCGATTCGGATGGGAGGATCTTATTGTTGAAAATAAACACATTTGTAAAGATGATAATGGTGCAATTGGACATGAATGGATGAACTGTGAGTTGGCCTCTCTCCTTTAGCTTGCTTATCTTTCGAGGTTAAGCTTGGTTGAAGACGGATTCGGCTTCCAACCAAAAACAAAACCGAATCCAAATTTTTTTTTGAAAATTTGTTTTATTGTTTTCCTTAAAGTTTGGAGTGGCAAACAAACTGTTCATCAGATAGATTGAGAAATACGGTATTAGTTAGGACGTACAGAAACGAATCTCATAGCTATTGTTCAAATATCCCAATTGCATATATATATATATCACGACACAACTGCAGATAAGCCTGTGTTGATATTCGTATAATTAATCATTAGTAGAGTTTACATGGACGATACACACATGTGCTTCCTCCAACCAACTGGATAACAGTGACAGGAAAAGCATGAAATTAACCTCTGATTCTAGATTTGTATTGGCTTATTGTGCATCGGATGAGATTCCAGTCAAGAATAAGAATATAAAAAAACAAGATCTCGTCACTTTTAATCACCTCCTACTGCATAAGACTATGGTGTAGCAACAACACATCAGCGTGGTGTGGCTTTTCTCAACATTATTCAACATAAGAGGTTCAGATAACCCAGGATGTTGGAAGCAAAGCGGAGAAAATCCGCATTACCAGTCAAGTCTCATCAACGAAACGAGTTGTTTAGTCCATGTCATCAAATTCAGGCTTGTTGTATCCTTGATGAAATATTGAGCTTGTGAATATTATTCAAAACAGGTGCCTACATCTGCCAATCAAGTATGAAGCAGGGGTCCTTGGTTTGCGTATCGTTATAATAACGATGTATGTTTTAATGTATGAAGTGAAGCACGTTGATGGAAATCATGTTCTCAGAGCTAGTGTGGAAATATTTGCTCCCTGTGGAGAAAGTGCATGTGTTTATCATCAGTTGCGATACGACCTTGACCTGTACAGACTCCGACTAAACAATGAAAAAATTTGCACGCCATAACATGTCTTGCAAAACTAATTTATCAGCGCAGCCTTAAATATTGACAAGGAATGATTAATATATCAATCATGTCGTAAATGACTCGGTTAACGTTTGCACGGATGGAATGCGTTATGCCCAAAAGATCATAAATTGATCGTTTTAGTTATACTGTCATGCATTTTAAAGGTGACTCTCGATCTGACTGGTGGAATACAAGAATACAATTAAATACTTTCGTTTTAATATTTTTCTATTTAAGGGTATCTTTAATGCATTTATATCTAGCTTTGTCCGAGTGTTCCAATATCCAATTAATACGATTGCATTATATCGCAATAAGAAAGTATGAACGATATCTTCCAAAAACATGAATGGCATAATACCCCTTCCCCCTCATTATCAAAAGCTCCTCTAAAACTTGTCTATGAATTTATGAATACAATTCCAGAGATAACGACTAAAGAAAGGAAGGAAGCTGTGTGTTTACTCTTCAGCATAAGTAAACTCATAAATCAAGCACTCCCAATGCAATATACATGTGTACATGCAAAATACATGTGCTCACGCTTTTCTTTCTTCTTATCGTGCCTACTTACGTAACTAGCTTTCGCCAGAATTTTTCATGCGTACCCGATTACCTCACGCCAGTTTTCCGCTAATTTATGACTCATTCGAATTCAAATTGTATTTACATTATGCAACTTTAATTTTTCATAACATGCAGAACATAACGAATTATTGTTGAGATGACTTACGTCTTCGTGAACTGTAGCGAGAAGAAGTCCTCCGGATCTTTTTACTGGACATTCTCTGCATACGTGCTGGTCATATATTGGGGAAAGTACACACTTCGATAACAATAGAGTGACAGTCACCCAAAAAACTTAACCAATGACACAATCACAATTTTTCACGTCAATCACAAATTACTCCTATGCACATATTCGCTCACAGTGTATCGGCCCAGTTCATTTTGAAGACTGTGAATATCAGAAAATATTATTGTCTTTATCATCTTTAGAGCTTGGCAATGCAAACTATATATGTATGCATTGACTGGTTGACTTTGTGCCGGTAGAGCTAGCTTCATGAGAATCTGAAGGTTTACTATGTCATTAATATCTCGATTTGTAATAAAATGAAAGATTATGACAGCTAAATTTGGTGGAGTCCAAAAAAGTGTTTGACTCACGCCAACCAGCCCCCACAACTTTCCACGACAGCGAATATAGCTAAAACTCTCCTAGGGCATTTATATTCATAAGGATGCTATATATACTAAATATTTCTCCGGGCAAATTCGGTCTATTAAGCTTGGCGTGGTAATTAATTTCTGTCATATATTCCTGCGTAATAAGTATTTTTTGTAAAAATAATAATTAATAGGTCTTGAGTTGTTACATTATTAATGATAAACAAATAATTGACAAGTGTACGATTTAAATAATACTGATTTAAGTAAAAGTAAATTTATATACATTATACTAATATCAACTTTCACTGTAATGCTATTTTCTGCATAAACAAGATTGGGGATGAATTTCACTTCCAGCTTTTGTATTAGAAGTAATTCCAAGAAAACTAAACTCATGCAACTCCCACCTAATTAACGCGACACAACCCTAATGCTACTAATCTGTCGACATATTCAACCTGTCACTTATATTTGATGAAGTCGAGATAGCCAAATAAATTAGCATTTCCCAAAATGCACACTGACTTTTCTCACAACTGACGGGGCTAGAATGTCCCACAAAAAAACCGAAAGCGTAACAACGACCGCTTTGCCAGGTCTGGTTCGCTAATCAGGAAGGACTATACTGATAGATAAAAGTTGATTTTAGCACACCAACGAAGCAATGGAAAAGCTATCTACCACCGTGTAGCAGCAGAAACTGTTCTTACTGACAAGACAACTAAACTAACCGATCCAATCCAAGTTGTTGGACGTAAACACGGACGGAACCTGAGAACCTGACCAACGAGATCGGGGATACATGGAATAAGCGAGAGATAGATAGATTTTATAAAACAAGATCTAACTAATCCATCTCTTTATATCCCCGTAAGTTAGTCAACATAACGATGAAAGTGCGGAAAACCCGGGTATCTTATCGCTGCCACGGATCGCATCACATTTCTTATAATTTGCTATGTTATAGTCGGCTGGGTTTCAGAGCTACTTCACATGTCGACGTATAGTTGTTCACGGATGAGGTGAGCGCTGAAAATAATGTTGAAGCGTTTAATCTATGCATTATACTATTATGACAATTGTAAAGTAAATACATGCAATTTGAAATCATTGTCTAAAAAAATATATGTGTATGGCTGCAGTAACACCTTATTTCATGAAAAACAAATTTAATGGCTTGTTGATCATGTACTATCATTAGAGAAGTGATTGAGTTTATTACAATTTCATCAAAAACAAAAACATTTCCAACTAAAAAAAGTCATACAAAAAGCATCAATGATTCCATAATTGCAATCCTGCATTACCCAAAGTAGGGTAGTCATATAATAAGAGGCATGAATTTCGGCTTATGTAACATGACGCAAAAATTCAGATTAAATTGAACACTTGCATACATAATTTACTGTTTGAAGTAAATTGCTTCAGTGAGTGAGTTGTAAGATTGTTGGTTGAAAGAAAGATGCATGGATATCCGTTCTTTCTTGTACCACTTTAAAATTCCAAAAGACATCTCGCGCAAATACCAGGAAACTTGCACTGTGTAAGTGTTACAGACAGAGGTTCAATTACTTTAACTACAGATACATACGTCTAAAATTCATGGTTGCTCCATGAAGAGTTTTCAAGAAGTGAATTAATGTAGACGCCTTTGACAAGGAAATTTTTGGCACAGCAAGGTCGCTCTGTTCTCGGGTTTCGCAATGAACATGATACATCCACCTTTATAGCCTAATTTCCAAGCTTCAATTTAGTGTTAACTACTGTCTCGAGACACTGATAAGAACCAGGCCATCATATACAATGCAAAAAGTGTAACCATGCACTTCTGTGTTATTGTTCCAATTTATGGAGTGTTACAATACAGCGAAAGCAAATTGAACCTAATATGCAACACAAGATCGTGATTGGAAATTTATACAAAAACCGATAGCTAGGTCAAGATGAAGTTAATGAGAAAATATAATCTGGCATTGGTACAAATAAAGTGTTAGTTAGAAAACCAAAATGGAAGAAATTTTTCACAATGATCTCAGATAAGAGACAAATACTTGCTGAAGTGGAGTATTGTTTAAATGATGACAAACTTAAACCGGACGACATTTATTCTATAGAGTAATCTTTTTATTACTTCATGAAAAATGGTGAAAATTATTATTTCGTTTCATTCTTTCTACAATTTCTCTGGAAGACGAAAGCGATAAATATCTATATCTAATCTAATAGAATGATGGGATTTAATCATTACTACAGGTTTGAATTCCAGTTAAATCTGGACAAAACTGAACTGGAGCCGTTTTTAATAATTATCAGTTATACATACAAAACACAAACATTCAAGATTATATATAGAATTATGGATTCCAGTTTAACTGAAATCACTGTTACTTCTTGTGTTACAAGTGTGACTTCGGGTTAGAAAGAACTACATGCATAGGTACTTAAAATTTATGGACTAGCATGAATCTGTATGTATAATCTAATTAATTAAAATCGAATTACATATTATTGTTGCAGATTGAGGATGGCAGAATTTATTATATTGGATGAAAATTTACAAATGCGACATAATTCAAGTTTAAAATAATTGGTAGAAATGCATGAAGATTTGGCAGAATAATTTGCTCATAAATGCAATGGTTATTTCAGAATTATAACATGTTTATTAAAGTCACATAAAAAAGCAAATCTAATGCATTTCTCTTTATGATATAAAAATTAATAAAGTTAATTCAGTCCCATCATCAACTCAATCATATAACTTTTTGAAATATTTATGGTCA
>JAQFZJ010000768.1:0-17216 GCA_034695645.1 Folsomia fimetaria
CATATTTTGGGTTTCACACATACGAAAACCTGAAGTGGATTAATAATTAATGAGAAAAATATTTGGTGAGAACTGAGCTGAGCGCATTTTATTTCTCCGGTGTTAAATCGAACTTATAGATATTTGTAGATTACATTTAAAAATAATAAAATCAAAAGTGTGGAGATTTTGTACTGCTCTGGCTCAACTCGTTAAGCCTTTGTATCAAACGGAATGTTGGCTAGGGAAAGAAATATCATCTTTGATCTGATGTGGGAAGTACACCAAAGAGCATGTTGGTCCAACTTCAGAGATTTGTTTAATCATACTAAGTACAAACGATATCAAATGAAGTAGTTCTGTTCTGTTCGCTCATCCAATTAATAATATTGATTTTACTGATTTTACTACAGTGTTTGACATACTTCGAATTGCAGGAAGAAGAAAATTGCTTGTACAATCAGGCCTTAAATCGCATACCTTCATTATGTCCCAAAAACTTTTTAAAATGAAGGAAAATGGAAAGTCGAATGCCATGTAGTGTCTCTTATAATCCTCCGCTCATTTCCAGTTATCATATATTTGACAGGGGATAATTTATGAGTAATGCCAAAGGAATCTCATCCAAGGGTGAAAGCAGGAGTATGAGGGTTGAGCTGAGTGTGAAAGTCATTTATTCTCTTCCTGTGTCATACAATATTAATGTGATAAAATATTCCTTCGCAAGTCCTATGTAGGATATTTGACATTTTTACCATTTCCCTTTGTCATAGTCATAATGAACAATAATGAAGGAATACATCCACCGCTACATGAAGAAATGTGCAGTTGGATTGGAGGTTATGTTCTTCACGCGTTGTGACAACTGGACAAAAATAGAAACAAATATGTACGGCTTATGGGTGTTAGTGAAGATGATATTTTTGTTTCCTATAATAATAATAATTTTTTATTAGAGCCAAGGATCAATCTATTGAATTAAATGAATGTACAAATTATCAGTGCTTTTACATTTACTTATCTGTATTATATGTATGTATTTTTGTAGAAACACATTTGTTAACAGCTAATTTTGGAAAGAATTTTGAAAAGTATTCGAATTCATTTTCCACGTCCCTTTTGGTTTAGACAATGTACTTCAGCAGGTTATACGGCCAGACATTCTAAATATAGAAAAAGAGAGGAGCATGAGCTTTCACCTGCACAATATTTCCTTTATTATGCTCTAACAGTAGTCCCATGCGGCCAACCTGTTTCATATCGTGCGAGTATCCTGCGAATGAGTCTTGCTGCTGTCTGTATTTGTATTGAATATTTTATTGGCCACTAGCGAAATTATGTTATGTTGCTTTCACTTTATGTAATACAGTGTTGTGTACACAATATCAAATGCGCAATTTGGTTCATGTAGCATCTGTAGTTCTGGTTCCTGTAAGTGAACGGCAAAGCAAAATGTACGGTGGTTGGGTGGCATGTTGCGAGGGTGTCAGTTCTTTTACTACTCAACAAACTGTAGTACATACATACATATAGTTCAGACCAAACCAGACAAGCCACACTTTCTTTCTTTCGGAAACTCTTTCTTATCCTGTGGGGTGAAATTCCATCTGAGTAATGGCTTGGCTCTAAATTGACTCTGGAAGAAAGACATGGCAAAGAAGGACGACTCTGGAACCACTTCCTTTTTTTTGTCACCTTTGCTTACATTGTCCCACCTTTAAATTGTCGCTGTCCTGTTATTCCTAAAAGAAAAACACGGAATTCTTTTTGGCCTAGCCAAACAGAAAGCAATTTATGAAACTGGAGCAGAAATACTGTTTCATATTTTGACCCCGTTTTATGAATAGGGTGAATTGAACTGGGTACTACGCTGCATATCGATATATATTATGTATAATATTTGTATGATGATTCCTTCGAGTTTTCCGAATCAGCTATGCATATCTGTATGTATACGAACGAGTCTTGCAATCTTAATGAATTCGTGGCATTAACTTTTCTATTGAAAAAAACACGTTTCATTTGAGTGGATTGTGGGAAGAGAAGGATTTTCATCATTAGGTTACGTTACATACACAGGCTAAGGTTAGAGTGAAAGTCTGCGTGGAGTATGCTTTTGCAGGTGTTTGAAGCAGCACACTGAAAACTCCGAAGTCTCAAAGGTTGAGGTTGAGTGGGGTACCCGCAAAATTTCTCAAGTGCTCTTTAGACTGGAGATACGTTCGGGTATAAGAGCACTCTAAATCGCTATAATTTGGAGCTCTACTGGTGCCACACTAAGCAAAAGCTGAATTTTTTCAAAATGTGGAAAAAGCATATCATTATTATCCGTCCATATAGAGTATTTAAATTACGTCGATGTTTTGTCAGGTTCGATTCATGGCGAATACAAACTCGTGTACAAAAAATAACGAAATAAATACTATATGTCCCCGGTATGTATTTATATTTACTGAAAGGGAAACACACCTCATTAAAAAAATATACTGATTACCAGACCAAGAGGCAGAAAAAATCTTGCCAGAATTTAAGCTATCATAAATTCAAGTTATATTACAAAATTGGTTAGTGGAATATATAAGGAAGAGACAGACAAATGTAATGTGAAGTCCTATATGCAATATACTACACTTATCAATAATCGTCACTCGTGGAAAGATAATCGATTGATCGATCAAAAGTGCAAACTATATGAGACATTTGTCCACCTAAATTAAAGTCTAAACGTCATATGAATAAAATAGCTAATGAAACCACTGAAACCAATTACAAACAAATTATTGCTTCTTGTAATTGTGCATTAATATTATTAGCAAGGTTCCATATTATTTATTCTTAGATTTCGAGTTACATCTGTTTTCAGTAAAAACCATTATAAATACTGAGTTTGACAAATACTAATAAACACATATATATGTCCGAATAATGTGCAAGTGAGGGGTCAAGTTAATGTTAGTATTCTATTTGCATATCTTAAAATATGCAACAGCAAAGGATGACATTTGTATAGTTCTGTATTCTGTATAGTAGGATTAAATTCACCCATATTTTGTAGTATTTGTAATTGTGTTATTTTATATTTTATGTTTGCAAAAGTAAAGTCTGCTGTACAGCATGTAACATTTATTTAATTGACAATCCAATTAATTAATTTTCTTAGCAAAATCTAAATTTATCTTGTCTTGTCTGAGTCTGACTGTTGTACGGAAAGTTAAACATACTTGAAAAAAGGTAATGAAAACTCCTCCTGGTTCAATATTTGTTATGAAGGAGTAAGGAGCGCCCAATATATAACCTTCGGACCACAATTCCAGTAATTTCTCTGCCAATAGTAGCAAGTTTACCAAAAAGCAGTTCCGACTCTGCAGAAGGAAATGACTCAGAAAAACAGAGTGGTTATAGTAAATTGATGGCGAGGGCGTAAAATGCAATGAATATTAACAGATAGAATGCGGACAGAATGTCGCAGTCATACTTCCATTTATTGATTGGAGGAGAAAGTAAAGCAACAAAAACATTATAGTATTTGTATTCAGTTATGCAAATGGCGGTAACATCTGCTTTTCAGTGGAACGATCCCACCCAACTTTGAGTTTGATAAATGTGCAGGAAAGGAAACATCAACTGGTTGAATGGCGAAAGCACTTTTATGTTCCGCAGGTATTTTTTGAGGTGGGTGATGGTGATGGATGGAAGCTTATGCATACGGTTTGTACTCACGGCTTAGATTTTCAATATAAAAATTGTGCTCTTTATCCATCCCAATGTTTTCGGATGGATGTAATGGATAATTAGAAGGTCCCATAATCCCATAATCCATCAGTCTTTAATTAAGATGTAATGTACTTAATCTACTTATTTCAGTGGCTGTGGAGGTGCCTCCTGGGAGTTCTTTTCGTTTGGACTATTGGAATGGAGTGTCGGATGAGAGATCTCGGATGAAAAGAAGACATCAAAAGGATCGTCGGGACATCCTTGAACTTTTCGTCAATGATCCCTCATCATCCACTCTAGGAGGTGGAGGTACACCGGATGAATCGATGGTGTTTTGCTCCAAGAGTTCTCTCGGAGGAGAAAATAAAGACACTTCTCCCTTGATACTTTCTTTCACTTGGTATATTAACGCTAACGGGATCATGCCAACCCTTTACAAAGACATACCGTCAAATATCATTTTTAGGTAAGGCTAGATAAGTCGTGGTTTGACATTTATTAGTCAGAAATTCCATTCATTACGTATTTAGATAGAAATCTAATAGCCCTTCCTTTCACTGGTCTGCTCCATTCCATATATATTTTCCGTTTTCCGTCGATACATAAGGACTACTGTGGTATACCAACAAATCGCAAATGATTTATTCCATTCTTGGGTTGCCCATTTTTACAATTGCTAATTTGTAACGTTCAGTGTATTTAGAATTGAATTAGGATGCATATTTGTAAATATCGTCAATATTCATACTCCACAACTCCACTATCAAACAAATCGTATACTGTTTAGTGAACACGTCGAATAAAATATGTCTGAGAATGCAGTCAATGCATCGATAGAGATCAATTTAGATTAAGGTTCGTTGAGTTTTCTGCTTAAGTTGCATCCCACCCATTTAATGTTTGGTTAGGGTACCAAAAATCAATATTTATATTCAATATTCAAATGCAGGGGAATAAGAGGCTGACAGTACATGACAGATACAATTTATCATGAATTGTCAACAAAATCATTTATTGGTCATCCTCGACACTTTTAGTGCAGCGGTTGAAAAGGCCAAACAATCATCCATTTCGTTTTAGCCATGTTGAAAGAACTGTCCTCGTTGTGCCTATCATTATTTTTCTAGTTTTCCTTAAACTGCGCAGTATCCAGTCATTTTTGATGGTCCGATATGTAATATCAACACAATGCCAACCGTGGGCGTGCATTTTTAACCAGATCAATAATAATGATTGATCAAGTTCTAGCAATTAAAAAGCTTCAACAACTACAATCAGACGTGTCATTGCAGGGCCCACACGAGGAAAAACATTATCATAAATCGATTGTTGTATCCACTACCCATCACTAGAAGTTTTACAGTTCACAAAAAAGGTGATTGAGAAAGGGTTTAAAGTAGGGGTTAGAATTTGTTCAAACTTTGTTTCTTGGAAGTTTGGTAGCGACCGAATAATTAAACATGTCGTGCAACAGGGAAGACATGCCATATACCATTAACCTTACATATTGTGGCGTTCTCATTGCAAAGCGGATTTCCATAATGATAGTCGTAGTCGTAATTCGTTTATGACATTCAATCGATACCTTGTTGTCCGCCTGGATTGGGACAAAATAAAAAGAAAGGTGTCACAACAGAGCCTTGCATAACATTACGTTACGTGTATACTTAGAGCTGTATGATATACGATTGAATGATGTTTTATGGATGATAAATGTTTGGCAATGATTGAGACGGAAAAGGTTGAAGGATTTCTAAATATTATGCAAGAAGACGTATATTACATCATAATCTATAAGTAGGCAATGATATGAATTGTCGTGGTTGACAAATACACTTTTACGTTAATGGTGGATGCATGATTGAATTAAATTCAATTGAGCAGCCAATCTAGAAATGTGTAGTATGAATTTAGTGAATGACATTGATGACATACTTGAAAATTTTCAGATTACGATTTACACCACTCGCTCAAAGTATTGAAAATGTTTTCGAGCAAAGTTTAAGCCTTGTAGCCCGACCAGGTGAGGCGATCAAAGGACACATGTTAATAATTCATACTCTCATTATTCACATTTCACGTTGATATGCTTATGATTTCGTAGATTGTTTCCTTGTTATGAAAATTCACGGGAGAGTTACTCTAAAAATGGAGGCAATGTGGAGCCCCCACTCACCAGTTGTTAAGAATGAAGGTCTCAACTGCACTGTGCTACTCCTTCCTGAAGCTAATTTTGGATTGGAAATTCACATTCAGAATTTGAGCATCTATGGTGAGACCACGCTTATATGCTTATAGGAAACGTTATAATGTATTAACTAAATTTTTTAGGAATGCGGGATATTTGTAAAGGACGCTATTTAACATTTTCACGAACAAAGCAAACCCGAAAGCACACTTCTGACGATTATGCCTCTAGTGCTCTTGGACTCCAGAGTGAGTTTCCCACATATTCCTACCAGCCTTCACCATTGGGTCGCAAATTCTGTGGAAAACTGGAAGATTATTCGGCAGAAGAACGCTTACTGACATTTGAAGCTGGTAGTGGTGGTGGTGATGGTGATGGCAAATCTCAGACAATCTCCTTAATCCAAAAGCCACAAAGTAAATTAAGAGAGCACAAACCTATTTCATCTTCCCACTACCCCCATGGTGAAACAAAAGATGGTGATGCTAACACGAATTTAAATGTGAACGAAAATGAAAGCAGTTTAAACAATGTCCCCGACGGCCTCCTTTTGAGGGTGAGTCTCCCTGTTTCTATAAAGAACAGGGAAACATTTTCTTTAGACATTAATTCTTTAAGTCCCTGTCAACGAGTGGTGTTGAGAGATTTGGATGGTGGATTGAAGTACTCAAAAAGCGTCATGTCAGAAGCAGACCAAGATGGCCACGAGTGTTCCATTGTGATTTGGGTTCCATACGGAAACAGGATTATTACAAGGATGGCGTTGAGTAAACTAATGAGCAGTTTGGATGATGAAATAGAACCCGAAGACTCAGAGTCTGTGAATGGGGAAAATGAGAGTGAGAGTGAAAGTGATACTAACTTTAATCCCGATAACAATGCTAATAATCAAAATAATAGTTTTAATTACGGTCCTAATTATTTCAATAACTATTCTTCTGAGAGGCTTGATACAGACAGTACTGAGCCCGATGGAGATTCGCCCTCCATTGTAAGAACTACAAAAAGTTACGAGTGCCCCATAAATTTCGCCTCTTCGACAACTTCTTCAAATTCTAAAGGGGACAAGAGCCACCCAATGTTTATGTTGATACGAGCAGAGGACATGGAAAGTGGGGATGAGTTCACGTGGTGCTTCGATGGGAGTTCTGACTCTTCAGCGCAACACAAACGAGCGTGGAAATCATCCGGGAACAAAGTCAAGATAAGTTTTACGCTCAAATATTTTTCCGTATTTCATTTAACATATCAGAGCGTGGGGATGGAGGAGTTTGTGGGGGACTGTGATCCAGGGTGGGTTTCTGTCAACGGGCGTTGCGTCGTTTTGGTGGAGCGTGGGAGCAGTTGGGCTACCGCAGAGGAAAGTTGCCAATTGATGGGTGGCGGACATTTAGCCACCATTGAAAATGAGGACGAAGGACGAAAATTTCACAAAATTATCACAGAAAGGTAAATTTTCCACTATTAAGTTTCCTACGGATCCAAAGTAATGTCTTGTATAGATTACTCAGACAGTAGTACTTAAGCGGAGATGAATATTTAACGGGTTTTCCAAGCAAATGGTTGACTCTTAGAGTAACAAATAATATAATAATTATTATATTATTTGTTACTCTAAGGGTTGACTGATGTCTTATCGTTTAGAAAGGAAAAGTGAAAGTTTTGTAATACAGTTTGTTCTTTCTGTCTGTATCTTAAATATTTGTTTTTCCTAATAACGTGGAGATTTTTGGTTAAATGCCAACCCATAACTGTAGGTCAAGTGTAGGATGTTGTGAAGGATTAGGAAAAGAAGCATCATATATACGAGTACTTCTCGAAATTGTGTTTAAAGCAGACTGAAATTTAACCAACCGACAAATCTCGGATGAGTTGATCCATGTTCTGCTCATGCTTTTTCATCAAATTTTCACCTCTTTTTTCCTTTGGGATGTGCGGCACGTGCATCTCTGGAGGGTGTGGGTCTACCATTTACAGAATTGAAATATTTTTTTGCAGTGCATTATTTCATCCAAGTCGAGCTTACTGGATTGGATTGAACGACCGGGAGTCTGAGGGGAAGTTTCAGTGGACAAGTGGGCTTCCATTGTCATACAAAAGTGAGTGATCCTCAATTTATGTCTTTCTTCAACGCTCTTCTTCCAGATTGAGATGAAAGAATTCTTCTTCGCCTTTCCCTCGGGGTAAACAATCCATATGGATGAGAATCGGTCGACTGAAGAGAAGGGATTGGAAGTGGATGAAGGAGTCAGAGCATGTATTATTATGCTTTCTTCGCTCAGGTTACTTTATCCGGATGCCTTTTGCCTCCGAGATGGACGATTGATGTCTGAATAAACACGGTGGTGTCAGTTTATCACTGTTGTTGTTGTATCCTACAAATACTTTCTTTCTTTCGTTGGCATGATCAAAGAACCTTAGTTGAAAAATACTGGCTTTCTTATTCCACTCCATTTATTTATGTTTATTTATTGTCTTAATTGAGAAAGACAAAATTGATTTTTTTCTGTTTATGTTGAAGGAGAGTATTAAAAGTTTTGTAAATTGTTTCTCTCATTTTCAGATTGGTTTATGGGCTGGACTCATAAACGGAACGAGATTTCTAACGCTCAACCAAATGATGATGGATGGAGTGGTGGTCAGGACTGTGTCGAGATTCGGCAGGTGTTAAATCCCTCCATCACTTACTCTGGACAGCCCTTGTCATCACAGTTCTGGGGAAGCAGCAGCAGTTCTTCGTCCACTGCAACAAAGCCTCAGAATTCACAGAAACGTCGAAATCAAGTTCATTCTAGTTTTTGGCCACAATCTAAATTGTTCTGGAATGATCGGAACTGCGACGCCAAAAACTTTTACATTTGTGAAAGAGCTACTCAAAAAGGTAACAATGTGTATGCGTTCAATTTTCGTTTGAATGGAGTTAGATGAATTGAAAAATGCTTAGTTTTGCAGTAGAGTTTCTTGATACAATTGAATTAGGAAACTTTATGTTAACACTTTCCAGTTTCAATCACATACTTTAGTTCTGGTTACTCAAAGGATTATGAAACTCCATGAATGAATTGCATTGTAACTTGAAATGTTACATACTTATTGCACATATTTATGAACCAAGTCAAATATGTTACTTTCGAATGTTAGTCAAATATGTTATAAAACTAACCACAATTTCAAGGCTTTTCAGACGATACAAATATAGAGCAATACATAAGTACTTTAACCTTCATTTGACATCCGCACATTTCTTTATCACTTAAATCGAAAAGGAGAAAGTTAGTAGCTGCCATGTCTTACATACATAAGTGCAATTATCATGTGACATTTCTGTTCAGTCCGATCCACCCACCAACCGAAAACGAGAATACCTTCAAGTAACATGTGTAGTAATATATCTGTACACAGGCATTCCTTGTTCAATTATCCCACACGTCCTTGTGAAGTTCCAGGGCCCGTCTCTGAGAAATAAACAAAGTATTTAGAGCAATCTGAGTGACAAGGGATAGTGTGGCATCCCCATTTACGTCAGAATATCTAACCAACTAAACTAGGTCCTAAAATGCTAACCACTTGCCAAGCCAGCTTTTTGACCTACGCAGATATTCCTCTAGAGGGATCAATTTGTAGTGTAAGCAAAGGTGGAAAAGATTTGTATTTGTGTCACCCAATTCCTCAGACCAACGTCAAAGGGGGGCTCAGCTCAATTAGCTAATGGATAATCCGCACAGGTGGTTTATCCGGATTCAGTAGTTTTAGAGGGTAGGTATATATATGTCCTACCTTGGGCGAGTTCAACAACACAGCAACATAACCTGGTGTGATTTTGATAGTGTCCTGGTTCAGATTTCACCCGACCAGACCGCAATCATCCACTCAAAAGAAAGAAGGGAATAAATGCTATTGTCCTATATTCACACAATTCCCTTGCCTTAAAGTTTATTTCTTATTCAACTTGACAAAGAGAAAGCAATGAATATTCATGATTTATTCTTGTGTATATTTCGCAGTTATATTCAATGGTGAATGCATGGTCTGGTTTATATAAATATAGATCATGCAGACGTGGCATGGCATTAGTCTTAAAGTCAACTTTTAAGGATTTTCCAAAGATTTTGCTTGCTGAGTGAAACTGTTTGGATTATACTTCTGGAAACTTATTATTTTGTTTTTTTTCTGTCTGCATAATAAAGTTTACCCCGTCGCGTCTTCGTAACGAAACTCACTTTCATTTTGTTTGTTTAGCAGATTACGAGGCAGACTACGCATGCAACAAAACCCTACAATTGAGTCCAAGCCAAGAAACAGTGTTGACAGTGACTAGCCCAGCTTATCCGGCGGCTTATCCTGATAACATTGTTTGCCTTACGACGATTGAAACAGTTCCAGGATATCGAATCGTGTTATCCTTTGATGAGTTCGTTCTGGAGGATTCTTCACCAAGGTATAATTTTGATTGAATTAATATTATGATTACTTTCTCATACCCACATCCATCTATAACCTGACTTTTAGAAAATGTGGTACAGAATTATGGATTACCCGCATAAAAAGATCAGGTCATGGCGAAAAATAAAAGTAAACAAGCACTCATGCAAGCGCGTGTGACTTTGTTTGCAATGTATTAATTTGTTCTCTTTATCTGTAACCTTCCGGCTAGAATTTGATGTATGTATGTTTGTACGTGTTTCTGTATTTGTATTGGGTTTGTGTGTGGTTAACCTTCACTCACTCACAGTGCATGTCTGTATACCTATAGATAATGTGTGTGAATGACTGTGGGCAGAAAGGGTGTGCGGAGAAAGTGTGACAACTCACTTTCACTCGTCGGGATATATCTCCTCATTTTCGCCTTTATTCATTTCTTCATTTTGCCCCACCAATTTCTACACAATTTGTGAATGGTCAGATTCTTCCAAGTTTAGATAAAGGATGTTCCCGGTGAGTACAGCTACTGCAAACAATGAAACTAATTATTTTGAAAGCAAAATCGATTTGAGATGAGCTCTTCTGCCTTACATTTAACACCTGTGATGATGTCCTATTATGCAAGGAAGGTGATTTATAGTGCGCATTTTATCTCAATCATATTGCTGATGGGCACAAAGACACGAAAAACTGGAGAAAGCTGTGGTTTTCACAGGAATCTCAACTCCATTCATACTCGATACAATGAACGAAGATTAATTGAATTTTTGTTTGTTAAACGTTGTGAATTTTATATCCTCCGAACGGGAGCAATTTTTGTATTGAATGTTAGAAGGATACAATTTATATTCGAAAAGGTTGAAATTGGACGATTTTATTATTTTTTTAGTATTTACACTTGTAATGGGAGAATGTGCCAGGGGAGATTGAGCATGGCTGTCATTTTTTGTTTTATGATTGCCAGGAGTGAACCAACTGCGGTTATAATTTTCTTTTCTCATTATTGCAATCCTTTTTTATGCGGTTACAACGGTTCTCGTGACACAAATTATGGCTGCGGCTCCTCTTCCATCTCCCTCTTTAAGTACTTTGCCATGTCACTTTCTGTCAGCTAGGATATTTGACAAGGAAGGAATACTTTATGCCAAGTTTACGCAAAACAAATGCAAACTCAAAATGAAAGTTTGAATTCGCAACCCACAAAACACGCAGCATAGAAGAATAGCACAAGTGGGTGAGATGATTTCAGGTTAGGATTGCGTGACTCAAAGAAAAGCATTTGAAAGCAATGCCAAGTAAATTGGCTGGGATTGGCAGAATTGACACTGACAATTGCGAGTATTGAGATTGAGTGCGTGCATTATTCAACTAATTGAATAATTACGTTTTTATTACTGTCCATTACCGCATGTGAAATACACACATACCGTTGTTTGTTGGACAGTCCTTGGAAAAGCCCGTTTCTGCAATTTCATAAAATCCATCCATACACAACTCCAACTCCAACTTTGAAGATAAGGCACACATAAAGGATTGAATGGCACTAGGACATACACTACAATTATAACTAACTCTCTTATCATTTAACTGCTCAATGTTCCATTAATGGTATGTGTGCCACTCTCTTTGCAGGCTGGCATGGAGTAATTCCACGTATTAGTAATGTACAGTCTGGAAATTAGTGTAATGAGTTGAAAAGAATGAAACTTTGCCTCTCTTGGGACACACTTTGACTGTCGTACCAAGTTATTGT
The DNA here is from genome assembly GCA_034695645.1 of Folsomia fimetaria. NCBI lineage: Eukaryota > Metazoa > Arthropoda > Collembola > Entomobryomorpha > Isotomidae > Folsomia > Folsomia fimetaria. The sequence continues at coordinate 12,057 of JAQFZJ010000768.1, forward strand.
TTGCTTACTCCACTTTCACTCCAAATTCTGGTCATGTATTCCATTACTGGGTTGCATTGCATTTAGTAAGTATATCTATTTTATATAGTTTTTAGGATTGTAGGGGATTAGTGTTGTTAGGAAGGAGTGGAGTGGAAATGGTATGCAGAAGACTAAAAACATGAAAGTCCCTGTTGCCCTAGTTTGTCCTGTCCAACTGACATTTTACTCCTTTCCCATTTTCTATTGTTGCATTTTTATGACTATCTTTTGTTCAGTTTTTTTGTATTCAGTTCGACAATGTTTTTTCACTTACTCTAACTCGGAGTTCTATCATTTTTGTTCGTCTCACATATCTGTATTGAATGAATAGTACCGGCAATAATGTCGTATTGGATTGAACATACGCATTTTGTACTTATAATAAAAAAATTACACAAAATTATTTGAAAATGAAAAAATGTTTGGTGGATGATGAGGGAAATAAAAGAGGTTACCATCTTTTATCTGTTCTAATCATTCTAGATACATTTGCTTATCGTGTCGTTTTCCATTAAAAGTTGTAACAAATTGAGGGTTTAAATGTTGATCCTGAAGATTTAGTGCGATGTAGTTGTGGAAAAGCCACATATCCAATGGCTTTTTACCATGAATCTACAACTGCCTGGCTTTTGATGTAGTAAGCGATTCCCCCTGGAACATTTTGATATTATGACTTTTCGCCTTGTTATCAAAGAGGAAAGTCTGCTCACGTTGGATTTCCTGAAATGTTCAGAATACCAAATTTTTGGTTCCATGTGCTGCATGCATATCATAAGCAGTAACAGCAAGCAGTTGTACTTTATCACATAAGGTACAACAACCTTATCTAATTTAAAAACGGTTTGACTACAAATTTCCCCATTTAAGTAAAAATATCTACCAGGATTTGTTATGTTCGTAACATTGCCAGCAAGTTTGAAATTGTTGCTGTAATATTTTAGCTATAATCTTGATTAAAAATAGTCCGAGGTTTTCATGGGATGAGGGTCTAGAGTTATTTTTAGTGCGTTTTATATGTGAATGTAAAGTTTAAACTTTTATAATTATATTGCAGTTGTCGATACGATGCCCTAGAAATCAAGGAAGTTCGACATGATCAAATGTCTACGTCCTCCATAAATATAAAGGATGATAATGACTCACAGCTGGATACCTCAACCAAGCGATTGTGTGGTGATTGGACTAAAAGACTAAAATTGCTCAGGCATAAAACTGCTTCAAGTACAAGTTCCCTTAGTTTGAGATTTGAGTCTGACTTTTCACACCATTTCGCTGGGTTCAAAGCCAGTGTTTGGACCGAAAGAGGTAAGAACTTTGAAATTATGTCGACATACAGAACCTGTATTTGGTACCTCCAAGTATCTTAACGTTACGAAATAAGAAATTACGAGGCAAACTCGACGCATCACCAAATTATGCTTTTAGAATTAGGCAAAGAGTTTCTCTAAACTTCGATGAGGCGTAGTTGGAGTGCAAATACTAAAGATGCATATATCAGATTGGATACTTAGAATTTTGAACTCATTTTGCTTATTTGTTAGTCTTCCTTGTTCATTTGCAATCCGAAATGTTGGACTCAATTATCCCGTCCCTCTGAAGAAATATTAAACTTTGTACCTGATTTATAAAGCACGGAGTTCATTAAGCGAGTGACTATCTTTATTTGTTAGTCCCTACTTTTTCATTGTTGTATGTTTAGTACGTCGTAGTAAACGGTGCAAAGAATTTCATCAAGAATGCACAACTAAGGAAATTGAAAACCAAAGTGAGAAATCGATATCAGTCTGTTTTCTCCCCGAAATTGGAGTTTTACACAGAGTGAATTTCCAAAGCAGACAAAGAATAACGACCACCCTTCTGACTGGTCTGCTCTTGTTCTGATCGAGTATAAAATATCGAGAACTGTCTCACCTGCCCCATTTTTTGTACCTGCACTGCCTTCTATTTTAAGTGGGCAAAGGTGGCCGTTCTCCATACGCGCTGTTCATGGGTAGTCTACATAGAATGTTTCTCATCCAACTAGGTCAAAGAACAAAAGAGACTTTGAATTAAAGGTTGCGTTAAAGTTTGATGTTGGATAATCAAAGGTATATGGAATGGTATGTAGGCAGACACATTTAGAGGTTAGGGAATAAAGTCGGATGGAAAACCAGTCCGGAAATGGTTGGAAATGGTTGGCTGGTTACACTTGCCGTAGTGAATCTCCTGCTTTATATGTATGACGATGATAGAATGGGCTGGGGTTTTGCACATATGGAGAAAGTTTAGGAACAACTGTTGCACTTTTGAGTAAACCAAAACTCTGTGAACTTTTCTCCATACTCTGTCCCACGAGGCTTTCACATTTTGAAAATAGGTTGGAATATCTATGCTTTATTCACTCTATTTGATGACGCATTAAAATTATGGGGTCATTTTCCAATGTCAGAAATTGCAAGGATAGAAGAGGGGATTTCTAAATGTAAAAATAATGGTTAAATAAACGTAGAAATATGCCATCTAAAACCATAGGTATCCTCGTAGCATGCTGTGTATATATGTATACTGAGTTCTCTAAATTTTAATTGACTTTAGAAAGATAATAGAGCCATTTTACAGCGCTTTAACAAATTCACCCATGGATGAAAGTTCAACCTTCTGCATCAGCATTTACACAGATAATTGATATGATTCATTGTTTGAAAAACTTCATGCTGACCAAATCCCTTTGTTATTTATGGAGGAATGACGCTCGCAAACGTCAGCGTTCATAAAATGTATTTATTGTTCATCTCCTCTTCTGAGCTACCAATTTCCAATTACTGTGCTAAAGTTAAACTGTCTTCTAAACAAAGGGAATATGGATTTGTCTATTCGGAAATCTTTCGTAACGAAAGGATTTCAAAAGTTTGTCCTACGTCGATACGATTTGATTAATCTAATGATTCCGGGAATTTATTATTCATGTCTCATCGCAAACTTAAGTTTCTACATTCAATCAAAAGTTTTTGTAGTGCAATTTAATGTATGTAAATATAAGTAGATATTTGACTCACCCAACATTCTAACTTTTGAATAAGCAACTCATCTGCCCATTCTCAAATGTGGTTGTAGCCCCGCAATTTCGTACAAAACTTTAATTTATAGCCAGAAATCTTTATACAGTCTTCTTTTGTAGACAAAGGAGTGGGTGTTTAGTGACTTTGGATATCCAAGTTGTTCTGCGGATGTTGGATAGCCAGTTCAATACTCTAATTCATAGCAAATGCAAAAGTGTATATTTATGTATTCCTCTACATACATCATTCATGTTGCGATATAATTTAAGTCTTTGAGGTAAAATCAAGAGGGTTGAGTTCTGTAAAACTTGTGTCTGGTCAGAATGGTCAGCTCGCTTGGCATATTTTTGAGTTTGTAGCATGCAGTTATATATACATACATGTAACACATACGTTGAATACGTTGAAGTTCACAGTAAGATGGTTCATTTGCTAAATAATTTAGCTTATCGAAACTGCGCATATTACTCACCGTCCGGTCCTTCCTCATGGTTGTCTCTATAGTGCACCACTCTTACCCAAGTAATCCACAGCTTATACTTACACTCTTCATCAACCTTTGGCATTTTTGTAGAAAGGAGTGTCATTTATTTAACTGTCCTAAAGTCAACTTTATTCGGTGCTTGGGCTGAACAGCTTATGAAACTGCCTCACGCGAATACATTTTTAGTGAGTATTTTATCATTAATTCATCAACATGAAAGCTTGCCCTGTTGGTATACGCAAGTTTGCCATGAAGCCCTTTATTTTTTCTTTAATTAGTCCAACTCAACCTTCTTAACTGTACTATTTTTAATTTTGGGTCCAGCAGGCACTGTTGATTAAATATTGCATGCATCTCCTCTATGCTGGGAAAGCAAGTAAGTACTCGAGCAAAGGTAATTGTCCTCATTCCCTTGCATTGTAATTGCCTGACTGTGGAGGAGAACATTTAGAAATTAGCTTTCTTCTGTGGGTCACATATGGGTTGGCGGTGCTTGAACTAATGAATTGATACTCTCATACAGATGTTCATCCGTGAAGAGAGAGAGTTTGGGGGAAATTCTTTGTACTTACTCTTTCACATGTAACATGCTCACATTTATAGTTGCGTTCTTCTTTAAAGTGAATGAATGTTAGCTTAATTGAAGTTTCTCAAATTGAAAGAGCAAGGGGCATACAATATAATATACTCTTTCTTTCTGCAATTCTCATATGCATTACATTACATGTCTCATACATTGCAGAAGAATATTGGGTTGTTGATATCAAATTTTGGAGTAAAGAAGCCATGAGATGAGAATTTTATTTATTTTGCTATACACTCAGGAAACTTTAGACTGTGGGTGAACCCGTATATCCATCTCTTTTATGCCAGTTCCACTGACAAAGTGAATGGAGTGGAGAGTCTCTCGGGATATGAAGAGAAAGTCGACCATACCTTGATACAAACTAGTTTCATCAAAACTTACGCAAGCATATGAATGTGAGCTTCTGTAACTAATTTACTTAAAATGGTTGCAGACGTGAGCAGACATAATGTTTTTACTTTCTTTTCGGTATGAGCATGAAATGTTTTGAAGGTGTCTCGTGAAACAGAACTTGTGTTTTTGACTTGTTTAGAATTTTAATATTAGCACAAAAGCATAAGAATGCCAAATACTTGCATACATACAGGAATAACTTTTACAATGTTCGCCACACTTTCCTGTAGATGACAAACATTTTGTTGTTTTTATACAAATAACAACACGCAACCTTGCCCAAAAACCGCTTATCACTTCCGTCTCGCAGTTTTATTACAATTTTTCAATTCCATTTTTAAGTAATTTCACACGACGAGAGAATGGTATGATGTCCTTCGGTGTCAATTTCGTTCTGCGAAGAAACATTTGCTTTCAATTTACATGTTTTATTATATATTATATGTTCTGTTATGGAGGCATGTTGAGAAATTGAAATGGTTGTTTGTCGTTTGCAGATGTTTCCGGACAGTGCGACCCTCAAATGAAGAAATTCAAGTCGTATTGTTATCTCATGGTGTCCTTCCCCGCTGTGAACTGGGCCACTGCTCAACAAATCTGCACATCTCTCCAGGTAAACCTTAAGTAATATTTATGTC
>JAQFZJ010000769.1:0-17210 GCA_034695645.1 Folsomia fimetaria
TTTCGACCTTTCGACCTAAATTGTGACCTTAATATACATTTCCGCAGAAAACGGTTTGGACAGTCGTGTTCAGCTCGTCGAGCTGAACAAATTGACATATCACACTAGTCATTTGGCGAGGGGGCCTAATTCGCATAATATGCCTACAAGTATTGTAAATAATTAGTTTTAATCGTTTAGTAGCACACAGGTCGTCACTCACTTTTTAAGACTTTGTCCAATAGCTTTATATTGTGGGAGAAAATCGGCTGTTGTGGGAGGAAGGTTTCCAATCCCACTCTCATTCATTTTGTCGACGAAATCGGTCGAATGTTGATGGTGTTGTTGATGAACAGATGGATATGACGAGTTGGTAAGAATGGCTTTGCAGGTTTTGAGCTTGTTGGAACTTGGAATTTCTTTTCGATTTAGGGTCCCACAAGATTTTGACCGGGATGATCTGGACCTGGAATGTCGTCTTTCCGTAATTGGGTCAAGATCAACCTTAATTGCTTCTTCTTCGTCGTCAAATTCCGAGTAAGCTTGAGGACATAAACTGTCAAAAAATAAACAAATCGTGTTTCAAATTAAAATCTTACATATTTAACGAATTGATGGCTCCATGTTTCGAAATACTACCACTCACCCTAAAAACAACACTTAAGGAAATGAACAAATGTTTAGTTAAAATTTAAATCATCTGTGCAAAGTGATAGTGCGAGAACAACAAGTCGATCCCGGTGATGAAGAGAATCGAGTCAAGTTACCCGAATGTGCAAAAGTGAGAATCTAGTCAAGTTACCTGAATGTGCAAAAGTGAGAGTGCAAAAGACAATATAGTAGTACGTGAGTAAAAATATATACAATAAGTAATATAAGCCAAGAAATGCGTTGAAGCCTGTCTGATTGACAATTAAGTATTTGAGCTCTAATTTAGTGGTGATTTTGTATTAGACTTATTAAACTACTGAATAAATAACTAAGTATGATGAATGACTTCGGTTTCCGTTACCTTTTGAATGATGCAATGATATCCGTAACTCGTAGCGGATGTGATTTTAAAAATGGGAAGATTGATGACATCCTGAACAAGTACTTGTTTGTTTGCAAATATTTTATGTTTTGTGACAACAAATTTTGGAAAGGATTCTGTTGGATAGCAAAAAATGAGCAAAATTGTATGAATTTCACATACATGCAACATGAAAAGAAATCTAATAGACAGCCTCGATTAGCAGTCGTCATGACATAAAATTGTGACGGTTTGAAATTTGGGTCAGTTTCGATTTCGATAATAAATCGTTGTCAATGCTTGAAATCGCAATGCATATTTTTTTAAAATAATCTGACAGTTTATTAATAGTTTCTAAATATATGAATTGATTTTAATCATTATTTCAGTTTTCATCATAATTTATGTGATATAAATAACATTATTTAAATTGACCATTATTGATTGTTCCATAATAAAGACATATGTATCCTTTAAAACTTGAGACTTTGGTCATCGTTACATACATAATAAATTCCTAAAACTAATTATAGAGTATCACTTGGAAAGTTTAAAGTTGCATAAATTGTATAACAGTTAAAACACAAATCATTCTGATTGTTGGACAGTACCGATGGGTGCATTTACTATGCATACATATGAGTCTATTTCTTAACTTATTAAATCTTTCGTTTCAATATACTGTGCTTTTGCATGGATCTTGCATATTAGAGCATCGCCTTTAACATATCCCTCAAGAAATGCTTTATCAATTGGAGCAAATTCTCGAAATCCAATTCCTGTAAAAAAAGAAGGTTTTCTTAATGTCGTAAAAGCAAACCCGGATCGTATCTATATTTGGAATACATCAAGATTGATATTAATGTTGTCCAATTACCGGTAGGGTTTCTACGTTGGGTCGGTCTTGCATAAGCTGCACCAGGTTTTGCTATAATCGTTTCAATAATAGAATTCTCTGGATTGCACGGGTGAATTATTTGTAAGCTCATTTCGCCATGAAAAGGCCACCTTAGTGTTTGATCAAATTCGCCTTGCATGAAGTGGACATAGAGAGAGATAAATGTGTCCTTATCTGAAAATTATGACAACCTCATAACTAGATGATTATTGCATTGCATACAATCAATTAAATAAATACTCGTATTCGTACCATGTTCAAAAGGAACATCGGCGGGTTGAATTGCAGCAGCCCCATGCGAAGAAGGCGTTGTTAGATTAAACCTGAGACATAACTTGTACCCAAACGTGTCCGTATAGAAGCCAGGCGAATTTTCCACATTATTTGGATTCTTTCTCATTTGAATGCATACTTTGCGAAAGTCCTTAATTGTCCAGACAAAAACACCATGACAGTAACGTTCAGTAAGATCCTTCATGATATTTGTCGCGGCGGAAAATAGGTTAAGAGCAGAGGCAAGTTCAGATTGAAGTTTTTCAATTTTGAATTGCTTTTCTCTGTCGTTCTGCTCTAGACGGACTAATCGTTCAAAAACATCGTTGAGCTGATGGGAGTGGGGTTGCTGCGAGTTGGATGGATTGGATGAGGTCGGCATCAATATACCTTTAGAGGACGGATCTCCAGGTTGAGGTTCTGGTAGGTGGGAAAGCGTTCTATGAGATTGTGTAAATAAATTTGTGGAATAGCCAATTAATGCATTACCACCATGATTGGCATGAGGTTTACAAAGAGATTCATCAGACTCGGCTAATCTTGTTGGGTAGAACCTAGGTCTGGCTTTGGCGTTATGTTTGTTCTGAGCAAATCTGACGCTATCCCACGACCTTTGTCTTCGGAATTCAAAGTCGTCAGAGTCTAGTGTGTCATCCAACAACCATCGCTGCGACTCACGGGAATCTTGACGCCAAAATGAGTCTGGAGGATGATCCAAGTTGGAACGAGAGGAGGAATACAGTTTTAACCGTTTGTACGCCATGGTCATCAACTAACAAGTATCTTGATTTATTATGATGCCAACCAAAATTAATAATAATCATTTGTACCATACATTTAAATGTTTGTGAACATCTGCATCTGTGTGTCTGTGCATTTCTGTGGGATGCACACGAATATCACATCCAAACTCTTTGAACCAACAGTCAGTTACATCTGCCCCACCAGAAAAGTGGGGACTTGTCCCATTCATTTTTCCGGGTGAGTCATTCCTGTGTTCGGTGTGGACATGCCGATCCAACTCATTAATCGGGAGGATTATCTCACATCCACTGGTTGTGTAAGGACATTTGGCTTTGGATTGCATGATCTCCCTATTTATTATTATAATAATATATACTATTTGTATTTATTTAAATAAATCTCTAAACAGAGATTTCATTTATTTGAGAAAATAAAAAATACCTTCGTGTGTAGTTGTCCGGAAAAATATTTTCATGAGACAGACTGACTCCGTCAACTGGACACTTTCCTCCCAAATCACTGTATTTACCATATTATTAAATTGTTATTATAAATAAATTAAACCGTATAAAACTTACACAACCCAAACCCTAATGCAACTACTGCAGAATTTATGACCACACGTTGTAAGCACAGGATCTCGGAAACAAAGAAGGCAGATTGGACACTCGTAACGAGAATCTGCAATCCCAACGAGTTCATAGTCATATCCTCCCTATAATATGATAACAGTGTTATTTATTTTAATTGCTTTGCAAACAAGAGAAGATGGTGCAAACTTCGCACACTAACTTAATATATTATTTGCTGATCATACAAAACTCAGCCATAAAATTTTGCCGGTATTACATGACATAATAACCATAGTTGTATGGTTATGATTAAGTACGGCAATAGTTATTGTTGAACATTTGCCAATATTGCTGGAACACATCAAATTTATTGTTAAATTGAATCCTCCTCACCTCAGAATAGGTGCAAGTTGAAGAAGCGGACGCACCCAACGACACGGAATTGTTGCCTCCCAACATGACCATTGTTGACGACTCTTCCGTACAAGAAGCGTGTATATTATTATTTGGTGGGACACAAGCCCCATTATTGGGTGGAGAATTTGCCATTTTGTTCCGGTTAAAACTGTGATGTACACTTCTAAATCGTACAATACGATACTTTTATATATAAGTGAGGAAACCCTGATTTGTTACTGTCACAAATATTCGATTAATATTGTATTATTGCTTTGTTATATGTTTCACTTGTAGTGATTATGTTGAGACAATTATTCACTTATGCAAATATTTCTGAATATTCGCAAATCGCAAACATGGTTTTAATTGCATTTAACGATAGCATATTTTAACAAGCACTACATTTTAAAACTGAGCCGTTCATCTAGTACAACTGGACAATAAGTTTTCTAATTGATATTGAATACAACGAGCAATTTTTGAGCAAACTTGGTGTTAACTGTAATGCACGTTAAAGGTTGATTTTCATCTAACTAACGGTACGGTAAGAAATCACTGTTATTTGTTTGCATAATATTTGTAACAATTATCGATGGACGGATACATATACATTCATAATATTTTATATTATAATCACCGTACTTATTTCTATCGTACTATATCGTTCCAAGGTTCAGTTCCTGCTGATTTTAACCTTATATAAAAATTTCTATGATTTTTAACAGGCAATTGATTATCAAACATTAATTAGATTAACAATATTTAACCAATTATTATTAATTTTCTTTAAATGTTTCTCAGAATTGTTTTTATTGGTTCAAGTTGAAGTTAGTGTTATATGGCCCATTGTTCGAAGATTGCGTTGAAGTGTTTAAGTTGATATCTGAGCTTAAGTTGGGGTTAGTTTTATTTTATTTTGTATTTTTATTTCATTTATTGTTGATTGTTGAAGTTCAGTTAATGACTACAACATTGCTAAGAAATATACTTCCGTCATTCCAATTTTCACTTCTTCAACCTTGACTTATATTGCAATTAGTATGAATTCTGAGGCTGACCTCACGTTTAATTAACCGTTTTGTATTAAAAACTGAGCAGGTTAAGAAAGAAATGTAGAATTTAAAAAAATAAAGTTAATTATCGAGGTCACATTTTGGACTAAAATATAACAAATATAACATTTTCGAATGTCACATCACAAGACACTAATAAACGTACATGAATTGACTGACACACAACATTTTCTTCTGAATTATCTTTATGTTATTATTAATGAAACGCCACACATTAACGGCATGCGAAGCGTTGCACTTCACAAGAACAAGGATCGGTTTAATTACAAATCCTGAGCAATATCGTATCAACTTCGGATGGAAAGCACAGGCACATATATATATCGAGTACTAATGTGAGGTCATGGAAAATACACACATTTTTGAGAAAGAACAAGACAAACCAAGAAGAATTTACAGTACATAAAGATGGCAACTTTCTGAAGTTACAATGGCTATTTTGAAGATCATAATTCAAAAAAATTAAGGATGACTCAATAAAACGAATGGAAAATAGACCAAACTCTGCAGTAAAATTGTATAAAAATCAACATCGTAATGCAATTGTAGTAGAACATGCAATGCACTATATTTGCAAGTGTATATAATCTTAAAACTTGTACAAAGCAGGTTGGTTAGTTGGTTGTGCAGGTAGATTGGATTGAGGTACAGGTGCGGAGCGTACTCGTTCATATTTTATTAGTGGTCAGGACTATTACATAGCTTAGCTACTAGCTGCCAGTTACATGAACACCTTTTTATCATGATTCTAATGGAAATGAACTAAGCTCATATCACATCATATTATTATTATCATCATCATGGAAAAGGAGTGGAATACAAGCCAACTGAAACCTGGACTAAACAAACCCATTGTGTCATACATACACACTCTAATAACTTTCGATGGAGGACCAGGCAGGCTCGCCTTGTTGTTAGAACTCTGCCAACACTTTTGGAGAAAGTGACCGTCTCGATTTTTTTAAAGTTGTAAAAATCTAGAAATGTAATCATTCCAGCGATAATTTTTTGATTGTCTAAAGAACTTTTGAATCATAAAGCCACAGATTTTCTGGATGTTTCCATAAATCCCATGTTTACCAAAATTGTAGCATTTCCTTCATAAGCAAGGAACACGAAAAGGTTGAGTTGTGGGATTATTGCACCTGTCTGCTTGCTTATTGCTTTACTTTACCGTCTTGCTCACCTCACCTCACTCACGTTGTGGACATAACGCTTATAAGTATGTGTGATTTGATATGAACGGAGGTTTTCGGTTGACTCACCGTCAGTCAATGGCAAGTGGCGAAATAAAGGAATGAAAGAGTGAGTCAAAATGATTACCAAATATCAATGCTCGTGTTATGCGTTATTATGCATGCAACTTGGTCAGCAGCAGCACTTTCTTTACAAATGGAGTGCAAGGTGAAAGTATAACACAAAGTGAAAGCACACCAAGTAAAATGCAATTATTGAAAACATTATTGCATGTTTTGTCAATCATTACTACATGTTTCATTACTAATAACAAAAAAAATGTATTGGTGAAAGTTTGCTTTGTTCAGTTGAGGGTAGGTACGACATGCTTAAAAATACGTGCTTAAGCAGATATGCATTTAATGCTGGTAAGATACCGCTTGAAATGTTTAAAGTACAATGTTTGCAATCAACATTTTTAAGTGATTATGCAATTTCAAGACAATTCATGTATTTCGCAATCTATTTCCTGATTTACATTTTATGATACTGGCAGCACAAATATAAATAAATAAATGCAATCAAAATATATTTTGTTTTTTGTAAAATATTTTACTTCGCGTCTTATATAGTTCACCCAAGACTTGAAAGAACCATGTGCATATATATTTGTCTTCACGTCGCACTTGCCAATTGACAAAAAAAAAACAGAATCTTACGAAACATGAATGCATTTCCATATTTATTGTCTCTATCATCATATGGCTTCCCTTTATACCAATCCCCACAATATCGCTTTAAAAACGCGAACCAAAAACCAAACCAATTTGTACTTTTTTCCATATCATGCATATTTATTACATTTCATTACATATCCTCCAAATCCTCCACTCAACCCATAATCTTCCACATCCTTCCTAAAAAAATATTTTCCATATTTTCCAAATCTCCGCATCATCTCAGTCCTTGATAAGATGAACGAACTACTTTTATTCTCTTGCATTTAAAAACCAGCTTCATTCAAAACATCATCATCAAAATCCAAAAAGTGACAGATTCAACTCTCTGAAACTTTGAAACATCCATCCAACACAACAACACAAAATAACCCGCATCCTCAACAAAGGCAGTGGAGGTTTTTCTTGAGAATCCGGATTGGCCGGATTTGATTGGGCGCTGTTGTTACTGTGCTTCGACTGCGCCCTCCTGGCTGGAAATTCACCACCATCACCACCACTACATTCCCTCTATCCAAGATCACCAACCCAATCTCATCTCAACTTTGTCACCAAAAAACCAGAGAAAGAAAGAAAGAAAGAAGTATCATTATTATTCACTATCAAATAATTCGAAGCATTAATTAATCAATTTGTTACTAAAGATAAACTCATCAATTATTTAATTAGTGGTCGTTTTTTGGCCAGTTCGAGACCCGCTAGATAGGATCACGAGTGAGTGTAGCTCAGGAAAAAAAGACGGAAAACATAGAGATAGACAACTAAACTATACCAAATACACACATTAGTTATTTAACTAACTTCCAAAATTTGCACTGCACTCACGTTAGTTAAATTGCACTCAATCAGTTCTCCTCGACCGAATGACTGACTCTCGTCATCATCATCATCATCAGCAGGCTGACAGAACTACAACTACAAACTAACTGCTCCTCGAGTGTGAATTTCAATTGATTTGGATGATAGTAATTTGAAGATTAAATGGATTGTGTGTTCAAATCAAAGGGGTAAGTGTGAACTAATTAATTGTTAAGTTTGGAATGATTTTCATTCATTGATTGATTTTATGGGATTAGTAGTGAAAAATTGTGTTTGGTTGGTTTGTTCATATTCTATCTCCTCTCTGATTAAAATAACTTCCCTTAACACAGGTTGTCTAACTCTTAAATCTGGTGTGGATGAATGAATGAATGGAGGTATGTACAATTAGGAAGATATTAAGTAAGTAGTGTTAATTTCTTCTTGGGTAATAATAAAATATAAAATAACCAACTCTAAGCAAGGCCAGAATAAATGAAGAATTATGACACAAGTTCCTGGATATTTAGTTTAAAAAGAAGTGTGGATCTAATTTGGAAGATGATAAGCTCAGGTGTGGTGACATTAATATAATTCAGTTCAGTGGTAAAATAGATCTGTTGGACAACAGCTGAGTTTGCTTTAAAATGCTGGAAAAGCTATAATTCGAGATTTATTATAGCGTGTTTTATTTTATGTTTAGTTTGATTTAATTCCAAGCGAAAATCGAAACATAATTTGCAATTGATTTTTGAAACAGGAATGTGTTGAGAATTTAATTTAGTAATGGTGAATGGACGGTAGAAACTTTGTAAGAATTGTGAAACAAGCAATGAATTAAATTAGGTAGGTGAACCTTGAGTGGTTTATTTGTTCGCCGATTATAATAACTCTGGGGATATTGGGTGGGGAAATCCATTGTTTATGATGGAAAATATGGAATGTTGCGTGTTATTGTTACGGGTGTTGCTACAAAGTGAAAGGGAAGGAATTTATAATGTTTGTTTTGTTTCAGGTGTAGGTGGTGTAATTGAATTTTTAAAAAGATATTAAAGTAACAAAGACGACGAGAAGTTACCAAAATTCAATACACAGTTTGAATCAAATTGAAGCGATTTAAACTTGTAAGTTTGTTATGCTACTTTAGTTCAAAATGTTTTATTGATGTGTATTGATGGTTTGATTTTATATTTAGCTTCTTGTGACTATGTCATCACGAAAAACTGGCAAGATTCGATTGTGACCACAGCACGTGAATCAAGATTTTTCCTTAGGGGCTGTCATCCTACAAGATGAGTTGACGAGGGAGATTAGAAATATTCCGGGATGATAACAACGGCATTGGGAGTGGAAACAAATAGAATGCAGCCGACGGTTGGCGTGATTAATTTTGTGGCAGGAAGTGAGGGTGGTACGAGTGCGGTGTCATCGTCAAAAATATATGCACAGAACAAATTTGCGATGACCCCGAAAGAATTATCAAACAATGACGATCTCGCAACGGCCCTTGTATTGGACCCTTTTCTAGGGTTTAATACTCATAAGATGTGTGTTAGGTGCAAGAAAATACATTTTTGTTGGAGTGTGTCACTCTAAAGTTTACATTTTTTAAATTGTCTTCTATTTCTACTATTCTAGGTATAGGCCGCCATACAAGAAATCTGAACGGGCAATGGAGTTGAAAAGCATCATTGAGAAGTTTTGCCAACATCAAGAATATGCTTTGACCATGTCTGAGTTGGTCTGTGGCGGATATCTCAGCAAATTTTTGAACAACAAGACGCCAGAACAAGAGATTGCAATTAAGGAACATGTATGACTTTCATATTAAATGCAGACTAATTTGTGATTTTGTTATTAACTTTTATTTTTATGTACAGATATTCCGATACATAAGAGTATTCGATAAAGATTCTGGTTTTCGGATAGCACCCTGCTTTAGGTACAGCATGGAAGGCAAACAGGGCGCCAGAATTTGTTCTACCCGTAAATGGTTAGGATCGAAATGTATTCAAAATGAAATTTTACAATTAACAATAATAAACGATTTTTAGGCTAAAGTATGATGAGATACCTCTTCTTGTTGGATGTATTGCTGAATTGAATGAAACAGAGGAGTCAGAGTTATTAGTTCCAGGAAAGAACGACTTTTCTGTGATGTACAGTTGTCGGAAAAAGGTGAGTATTGCATAATATTTTATGATGTTGCAATTGAAGTAGGCTGGCGCCACTGTATGATCAGGTGCTTTGAACGAGGTCGAGAAAATGCTACATTAATACTCCAGTTTGAAATCACAAGTTTTGCGCTTCTTGATGAAGTTGTTTTGTTGTATAATCCATAGGTTGCCCAGTTATGGTTAGGACCAGCAGCTTTCATTAATCATGACTGCAGGCCCAACTGTAAAGTATGTATCTTGCTTTGTATTTTTGTTATAGTAATTTGAAATTTGTGCGGTGTACTCAATTTTGTATTCTTTCTGTTTACCGCATAGTTAATGGCAACGGGCCGGGATACAGCATGTGTTGTGGCACAGCGAGATATAGATGAAGGGGAGGAAATTACCTGTGCTTATGGCGAGGATTTTTTTGGCGACAAAAACTGTCACTGCGAGTGCAGAACTTGTGAAAGGTAAATTTATATTTCATGTAATCATCACCCTTCCCTGACATGGTGGAATTTGTACTTCAATTTTAATCTAATTCTTCAATACTTCAGGCGTGGAATAGGCGCATTTTTAACACTTCAGGAAAAGGGGAAGGAAGAAAAAGGGTATCGCTTGAGGGAGACTGATAATCGCCTGAACCGAAAACAGAAAAAAGAGAAAGAAGACTGTTCGATTGTAACCAGTTTAGCTGTGGAGACTGAAGGTCTTGGTCGCGATTCGATTATTTCTCAGCCACGAGGCACCCCTCTTCCCGTGCCATTATCAAAATTGACTGAACCTAATAAGAGGTGATTACTCCTCTGACTTTAAAAAGTAAAATGAGCGTATTTTCATTTAAGTTTGTTTCATCTATAGAAGAGTCGCTACGGGTGGTAAGGATTTGAGGCGGATGACAAATTCATGTCCGCAACCTCATGACCGTGATACAAAGTGTGAACATCCCACTTCCTCGTCTGACCCTGTCAGAAGAACTTTTATCTTAGAAGACTCGGGGTCAAATTCAAGCTCTTCGAGCAATCAAAGTGACTCAGGGGTAGAATGTAGCAGTGGTTCCAGCACTGTCAGCAATGGAAATGCCGTCGATGGGGGCACTTTCTCATCCTATTCGACCTCCAATAGGATGGACTCAAGAAGCAATGAGGGAATAAAACTACGAAGTCGCCGCATCCTCAAGGACCCTTCTTTGTTTCCAGTAACTTCGATCGAGAATAACAGGTTTAATGCAGTCGAGGTTACTTCGACGACTGTCAGTAGCCGTGATAAATTTAATTTAGATTTATTAAGAGAATCCCATTCTAAATTTGGGCTCTCTAATCCTGATAAGTCCACAAAAAGGTTAAGAATGACTTTTCGAATGAAAAGAAGCAATATGTTGGACGAAGTGATAGAATCAGGTACCAAATGCAACGAGCATGTCAGAAATGGGGATGAACCAAAAGGCCCCTCTGAAAATACCGGTGTAACATTTGAACCTCATTATGAAATTTTACGATGCGAAGCAAGCAGTCCGACACTTTCCAGTAGTTCTCCTATCCGTAGTAGCCCGCTGCATCTTGCGTTTGACTCTGATTTTCTTGCTACCTCCAGTCCTCGTAAAAAGAATAAGAAAAAGAGCAAAAAGCGGAAACATAAATCTAAAAGCAAGGATAGGGATAAACCTGACAAATTAGTAGATAGTGCCCAAATCTCAAATCAAATCACATTTGCATCATGTACTAATGAAGAAGAGCCAGAAATTATTGGCTTCGAAATAGAGACTGGTCATTGTGGTGATGACGATGACAACAATAACGCACAGATTAGTAGTAAAGGTAATCACGATCTTGATTTCCTGGACCGTGACTCATCTCATCCACCCACAAGCGTAACGGGTTCCCCTGCACCGAGCACTAGTTCTTCATCTTCCTCCTCATCCACCAGCAATCGCAAGACAAAACGCTTGAAATTGGTGATTGGGAAGGAGGCGTGTACCATTATAGATATTCCCCCTACCGCATTTGAGAACCCGGTTGTGGATGGATAAGACTTCATTCATCTTGTATAATTTAATATATTATTGCAAGTCTGCATCACAGAATGCAATTTAAATTTATTCATCATCCGTACTTAATCTACAAAGATTATAATCTTTGTAAGTTAATTAACCCAGTATTCAGTAGTAGAAAGTTCCCGTTGTGACCACCGTGCATTACGATTTATATATTTTATTTTGACCTTCCTCACAATGCAACCTTCTAGATGCTTAATAGATATAGCTGTTGTATGTAGTTCATAAATTGTGGAGTCTGTGGATGAGTAGATTAGAATAGTAATGGAACAGGAAAAGTTTAGCGTAGAAGTTAAAGATTCGGTTGCAACAACCCGTGGTTAAATAAATTAGATTGTTAGATCTGATTCTGCATTGTACAAAGACTTGTGTTTCGATTATCTGATTATTAAAGCTGACTAACATATTTTATTAGGGTAGGGTATAAATCGAATAAGGGAGTTAAATAACTGATTGCATATGATAATATAATGAACTTATCTCATGTGGATAGACTGATTAGTGTTCTCATCTCAACACCGGATCGCCAGCGCTCGTTAATCGCTCTACTATTATGTCGTATACATACGCGTTGGTTATTAATTAGATATATATATATAAATAATACGATTACAGTAATATTTAAAGTAATTTATAGGACAAAGTGATGTTTGAATTGAAAAGTTAATGTTATTTCTGACCAAAAATGTTACTAATTTTTTCAGCCCGCCGCGACTCACAAGGGAGTTCCTGGCTAGAATAAGCCAAGAAACCCAAACCGATATGGAAATTTATTAATTTATGACAAGTATTTGTCAAGTGTCCCTCATGTAACCTACACAAATCTTGTATGTACTGTTCTTCCAAGTCAAATGGTCTATGAATTTGTAACTTCCTCCTATTCGTATTCTATTGAGCCTGTTTTTTTGCTATTCAGAGTCCCTTGAGTCAAGCTCAGAGATGTTTTTAAGTAGATGTTCTTTGGATCTATTATACTGGTTTTCACTTCCTTTCTTAGCTCAATAATTTAGTATTCTAGTATGCCATAATTATTTTAACTGCCACCAGAATATGTTCCTCATAATTAAATTATTATTAAACATTTATTCGCATGTTACAGAAATGGTGGAAAATGGTTCCTTATATATCGTCATCTCAAATATGTGTTGAATTCATAACCACCAAACTTACAACAACAAAGTCTGAGTGATGGGAAACTGATAATATTTTTGGTCAATTTTATTAATTGTCAGATACGTATTATATTACTATTATTCTGTCGCATGTCCCGCAGTTATATATAGTGATAATTATTATGTTTTAATTTCATCAAAAGTTTTATTATTGTGTTCCGTCAGAATTATTCTACGATTTACGAACTATGACAGAACGTCAGCAGCATCTTAATTAATATTAGTATACATAAGCGAAATGTAAGCTTGACGAAACTATATCAACGTCTAAAATGCAATGTAGTGATGCAGAGTTACGTTGTTCCCTTCCATCGCTTTTGACATTTATCACTTATATTGTTCTCAACTCGAATAAGTACTCCAGTACTACTTGCAAAGCGTAAATATATACATATACGCTTTGCAAGTATTACAAAGATGTAATTGTTCGTACGGATGAGGGCGATAGTGAAACCAACAAATTTCTTGGAAAGAAAAAATAATAATGAATAAAGTGTGGGTGGAATGGAGTTTTGCAGAACGTGTTTGCTCTCTAGAATAAGTTTTGATTACGGGATGGAAATTGCTTTATTAAGTTTATGATAACTGGTTTTTGTGTGTCACCAAAATGTGATTCAAATTCAAATCGCAACTCACAATAAAGTGTTTTATTGCCAGAGTTATTCTGCAATCGTTTATATATACAGTGTTTTGTTGTTCTTATTGCATTTTCTGTTTATTATTCATGGCTTTTCCTATGCATATATACATACTGGGGCACTGTGTTTTGACATACATATTTCAGCACAACTGCAACTTGGAGAAAGTATTAAAAACCCGAGTTAACAAATTAGTCGGTACGGGCATCAGTTATGGAAGGAAATACGCTATAATTTTGTGGATTCAATAAATACTGTATTATGTATTATACAGTCATTTGTTTACTTCCTAACTTTCTTGTACATAGAATTTTATGTTATTTCTGTGCTGAAATCATTCGTTACTCAAGTTAAGAGGCTATATAATCTGTTGTTGGTTTGGGTCATAGGTGGGTTTTAGGAGGTACGGCTGGTCGGGGTGGGTATAATAATAATAATGGGCTATAAAACCCACTTTGGTTCATGGCACGGTCAGCCACTAAAGTGGTAAGATGTTTCATTTTAATTGTGACTCATTTCAGAAACACATGTTTGATGGGCTTTTACTCTTCCTGGTTTGGAACATACATCATCTGGTCTGGCCTGGCCGATGTTCATAGTAGAATCAGAATGGGTGTATGTATGGCTCCATTCCCATTCTATCTCGAGGGGGGTGGTCTCTTTCAGAGTGTGCTGGTTAATTACTCGTAACATCTTAAATCACCACCAGTTTCGTTTCAGCTTGGAGAAGAGAGAAAGAGAGAGAAAGAGGAAGTTATGTAATGGGACTGGCAAGAAAGTATGGGACAGCAGCAAAGTATGTAAGGGACAATTTGAGAATGAAAGTAGAACGAGGCAGGCAGTCAGTGTCTCACTATAACACCTCTCTCCTCTGCAGGTCACTTGTTGTGGTTGACAACTTTGATTAATTTCTCAATAATTGTCAAGGCACTCCTGTGCATAATTGTGGTCAAGTCATTCCTTATAAGAAGAAGAAGGCCACTACACTGCTGGAACTTTCTTCTATCTCATTTTCCACCCACGGACTCAAACCACCATCACTACCATACTCTTTAAAGAAGAAGAAGAAGAGTCGAGTCTGATAGGACCTATTTTTCATGACGAGTTGCGAAAGCTACAACTGTTTTATTTTATTCATTCATTCTCCTCACAAATTGGTGAAGCTTGTGAACAAAGGGAAAAGAGAAGAAGAGATCGTGAGAGAGAGTTTGGAGGAGAAAGTGGGGCTGCATATACTAATACATACATCCTCTCCGACACTACTTTCTCCTGTCCTGCTAACTCCAAGCACCAACCAAGCACCAAACCCAGAGAAGGAGGGAGCTGCCGCAGCAGTCTCATGAACACGCTATAATTTATAGAAAGTCAGCCCAGCTTTGGTGAATGGCTTGGCCCAAATAAACTTGTACTATGTGTGTGAATGAATTGCTATGTGAATGAATTGGCTATATATTTTTGCTCAAATTGAGTATGTCATCCTGGATTGGATCCGGATCAGCTTGGCTTTCCCTTTCTGCTTTTCTCCTTTTGTACTAGAAAAGAAGAAGGATGTGCGGAGAAATCACAACCAATGTGAGACTATGGATGAAAAGAATAAGAAAGTACAAATCTAAAGAAGTTATAGAGTGCGTATGTGTGTGTTATTTTATGGTATACTGGATAGTGTATAAAAATAATATGGGTGCGTTTTCCTACAAACTCTTCTTCTCCTTAATCATAGTCCAATTCTTTCAGTTCTTCTTGTTCATATTAAGTACAACCATTCCATCCACATTCACTCTCCTCTTTGCCTCTTTCTGATCTGACTGACTACACTACAAGAAGAAAAGAAAGAAACAGAAGGTGGTGGTGGTTTGGTGTAGTCTGTAGTGTATCGTATCATGCACATAGACAGTTGGAGAGAGAGAGAGAGAAAAAAAGAAAGAAATTTAACGGAAGGAAGAACGTGCGAAATAAATGTTACAGTATCCAAAAACTGGCAGAGGACTTCTGAAGTAAATATGTTTCCTTCTCGATTTTCTTTCCTGAGGTGGTTTGAATTGGTTGCAAGGTTGGTTTGGTTGAATTGGATGAGTGAAAGAACGAAAGAAGGCAACATTTATTCAATTCTTTGATAATCAGCTAGGGTAATGCTCATCCACATGGGATCAGATGAAATGCTTGACACGTAAGTAAGTTATATGGAAAGAATACAATATAATAATAATCATAACTTTCTCTCTCAGAAATAAAACGAAAGAAGTTTGTGTAAGAGGTTAAATAAGTAAAAGGTACACAAAATATATACTTCCATCTTTCAGGAGGGAAAACTTTTTGTTACTTCAAATTACATACGCAATTACTTGCTTACTTTAGTATCATATATTTATATATATATATGGGATGAGATGACCTGCGTGTGCATTGTAGTAGTGTTGTAGGGTCAAGATACAATTACTAAAGGACCAAACTTCAGAAGTGCTTACTCTGACTGTTGTTGACTATTGCGAGGAAAGTAGTAGAAATGGCAAGAAATAAGTAAACAGCAATCTGGAAAAGAGAGCAGCAAGATCAGATCAATCTGTTCCAATCACAATGTATCAACTTTCTCCAGGAAATTTAAGCTGACGTGTGGAGTGCCATTTACAGAATTAATCAAATGATGCCTTTTCTTTTCAGGAATGTGTACACACATAAAAAAGTCGAGAAATCTAATTCAATCTGGTGTTTGAAGAAGGACACTGTTCATTCAGGGTGGACACAGAGCAATTGTGGAGGATAAAAGAAAAGGATTATTCAATTGAATATATAGACAAACGGACAGGACTTTCTCCTTATATTCGTATAGTACTTGTAAATGCTAGGATACCGTTGTCTGCCAAAGGTCGAAGACTAGTGATGAAAGTTTTAGGATGGATCACATACCATGCAATACTTTTTTAATTTTTTGTATGCGTTATTACTGCTAACTCAAGAGTTTCTATATTACCACACCACGTAGAATACTGAATCATCCCGGTAATGTGCTCACATGACACAATCCATTTTCCAGTATTTTTTCCTGAACTATTTCTTGTAAAATTGCACCCATCTGCTCATAAAAGCACAGGCACCCAGCCAAGATGGAGGAGGTGAAAAAGGAAAGGATGACCACTAAAGATAAAGAACAAGAATAGAATTGGGTCCTCGTATGTAATAAGTGGGATAAATACTTGGATGGAGAGTCCTTGTCATTGATGCAGTGTAATAACACTGAACCAATTTTCCATCCACGTAGGCTTCAGATTCAGCCTAGTGTTACACTGTCAGTGTAGAGAAACAACGAAATTGCTAAACAAACAAATAGTGATGCAGCAGTAGCAATGTCTTCAAAAGTTATTCAATTGTTCTAAATGAAAATCAAATGGAAAGCTTCACCATGTACAAAATGTGGTGGTGGGTGGATTCTTATGATTTACTTGTACTATAGAAAAATAAACCGTTACAAACGAATGTAAAGAAGGGGCGAAACAAAGTGTTTTGCTCTGGCATATTGCTGTGCATATTGG
>JAQFZJ010000770.1:0-17194 GCA_034695645.1 Folsomia fimetaria
CACAAAAGCTTAAACTTTGATTTCTAAATTGAACCAGTTTTCTTTTGCACACAAACATCATCCTCATCTTGCTCCTCATGCCATGCCATCCTTGAGCTTTACGTGCACATTCATATTTTAATTTGTTCACGTGATGAATTTCTAGGATGGAAATAAGGAAGAAAGGAGAAATAATAAGTGAATAATAAATTGTCTTACTTCAAGAATGATTTTCAATCCAACATGATGACAATTCGTATAATTGAGAATTGTGTTTTGGTGAAAAATAAATCATTGAATTATTATTTAGGGTAAATTATCATCTCTTACTATGGATGGCGGTGTAGTTTGGTAGTGGAGGTGTATGTTATGGGAAAGTAATTCATTTCTCATTTCATTCCCTTTATTTCATCCCACCCACCCACCCACCTACCCAGCCAATAGTTTGTTAGTGGCAGGAAGGCACAGTCAGTAAGAGCAGCAGTCTCTTTCACTAGCGTTTTATAATTGGCTTTAGTCTCATTGGCGAGGTGAAACTCTTGGAAATTAAATCTCCATTATGAATGAACTCAGAAATTCGTGTATAATTAAACCGAGTCTTCCTCAAGCAAGGCTATGTGCTGCTGCTGCTGGTGCTGTCTCACGAAGGAAATGCGTTTATTTCCAGTAATAACACATAACTCCTGCAACTTGAGTCCATCCCACCCTACTACTTGGCCCAACAAAACCACTTTCACCATGGCATCGTCGTCTATTTTAGTGGAAGAGAGTGAGAGAGAGAGAGAGGGAAAGAGAGAGAAGTTAGACACAGAATTACAGACAATAAATGCCAGTTGAGTCTGCAGAAGAGATCCGAGTTTTAATTCTTGCGTGTTGCTTGCGTGTGCTGAGGCAATCAATCGTACACAGCTCAGAGTTTGTTGCTTCCGTTATTTTCAAGACTCCAGAGAGAGAGAATGAACTGTTGTATTTGTTCATTCCAATTTGTTCCAGCAAAACTGGTCCTTTCGTTCTCCCATGAAGATATAGCAGGCCCAGGCTATTGCAAGCCAACTTAGCCAACTACATAACTGAGGAGCTAATAGAGCAGAGCAGCACCTGCAAAGCGTTTTATTTCAGCACTGGGCAATCCAACAACAAAATAGCCATGTTGTTGTATACAGTAATAGTTGGATGAAAGTTGTGAGTAAGTGAGACAGAGGAAGAAGGAGAGAAGAGAGAGAGAGAGAGTGAAAGTGAGTGAAAGTGGACCAGGATTAGTAGTAACAGGCTGACCTGAGCCTGTTAAAAGTGATCAAAGTTTCGAAAGACGTTAGTTAGCTCCTCTGTCCGTAGAGGATTGAATGAAGAACAACCAACATTGTAAATCAGTCTATACGTTTGTATGTATGGGAAAGACTCACTCACTTGCTAATCTACGGCTTGTACTTTGCACATCTAAATCTAAACGTTGTGAATCAAGATTTATTTGACCCATCTCCATCTCTTCCCGTGGCGGTGGTGGTGGTGGTGGTATGGTTGGAACAGTTGGAAGTTTAGTTGGAAGCGAGTGATGCATATCTGCTCACTTATCCCTAAGTTAATTTCACACTAAGTTGATCATGAGATTGGGCTTTCCGTCCTAAATAACTTGATTCCCTTTACTGTCAACTCCGTTTACATCTGCAGACAATGGAGCTTCATTGCACATTTTCACAGCAAATTATGCATCCCCTCTACCCACATTATATCCACTTTACAATGTGTCTATTTCCCCACATGCCGTCGCATATCTTGAAAAGCAATGAAAGGATGTAGCACGATTAACTCCACGAGTTGGAACATGAACATGATGATGAACAGTCTCCAGAGGCCACTCTACCTGCAGGCCTATCCTTTCACCGTCACTCCCATTATATATATAGACCACCACCGAAAGTACCACCGATTTTGAGGCAGTGACAGCACTTTGTTTCCTGATTGCTTCACTTTCACTCTATGCTACAATTCCTTCCTACTACACTACATCAAATACTTGTTCTTGTTAGAAATGGTTTTAATATAAGTGATGCGATGTCAATCTCCGGGCGAATTCCAATCTCCAGACCACACTTAGTCTTCTAATAGAGCATTGTACAGTAGTGTAATAACTTCATTACTATTATATCAATAATGTGTACACATATCTGTAGTTAGTAGGCAGGGAAAGTATATAGTTGTTGGATGGGAAATATCCCAACAAACCGAAACCTCTCTCTCTCTCATCAACTTTGAGATAACAAGTGAGTATTTCCTACTCATCAGACAGTAGGAAACCAAAAGAGAGAGAGAGAGAGAGAAGTTGAAACTAATTTTTCTAGTCACGTCCCGCATAGACTAATATATATATATATAAGTAGTTGCTACTTCATGGGAAAATTAGACGTGAAGAGAGAGAAAGGAAAGATTCAAGCAACTTGGTAAACTGATCAAAATTAGCTGCATTTCCGTTGATTACTTTGATAATTGAAGATTTATGGAGACATCCATTAAAACTTGGCTCTTTTGTCTCTGACCGGTTTCACGTCATCAATTTACTCATTCTCCTGTCTCCCACGCTTTTCCCATCTTCTGAAGCCCGGTTATATATATGTGTGTGTGGAATAGGAACATAAATTTTCATCTGAGATCTCTCAAGACACGTTACATCAATTGCTTGGACAAAAGACCAATCAGAAAACTATCAAAGAAACAACTTGATTGCCTTTTTCCTTATTTTTCTGCCGAAAAGACTTTTCTCAAACTCTCCGAATAGAGTTCTGATTGCGATTGCATTTGAATAGAGGATGGAAAAACACTCAAAGAAAAGTATATAACAAGTCCTTGAGAAGAATCGCTTCACACAAATTTGATTCACACCTCCATTCCAATTCCATAATACTTGATACATAAATCTGTATTATTGCGAATTATAATGTCGTTACATTATCAACTTATCACAACAAATTTTTAAAAAACGATGATATTGATAATTGATAAAACTTGATACTTACTGAAAATATTACGCTGACTTGAATTATTCTTTTTTTGTTTGCTTCAAAGGTTGTGGAAGTGACCAAGAAAGATAAAGAGAGAGAAATAAAGAATACGATACGATACAGGAGGATTTTAATAAGAAAAGAAGAAAGCACACATAAAAAGGTGGTGTGGATTCATCATCATCATCATCATCATCATCATTCGCAGTTGTGGGGATTGTATGGAGTGAATGCACCATACACCGGGCGATGCACAACACGGAGGTGAAAGGAGAGGATAATAATAATATAGCTTCTTCTTCCGCCGTTGGTATGTATGTATGATGGCATTCATTTCATTTTCATTGAATCTCTCTTGAATCATCATCATCATACTGTTATAATGCTACCAACCAACCGACCAGCTTGATAATCTACTCTCATAATCTAATAAACTCATGAAGCTTGAAATGGCATTTCGTTGATTATCTTCGCACAGCCAAATGTCAACGCAATCTCATTAGGTATATTATCATTGAAAGTCTCTTTCTCTCTCTCTCCATCCTTTCCTTCCTCCCTTGACTCCCTCGCACCCTTTGTTCACATAATCATCCCACTTCTCTGCTCTTTCATTACCAAGCTCCGCACATGCCGCCAAGCCTCATCACACATCCATTCACCACCATTATAAACTTTTACCTTTCTTATTCACTCTCTCCCGCAGCAGCAGCAGGCATGGCAAAGAGAGAAAGAGAACACACACAGCATCATCCACTTTGAGCTGCTTTCACCCAGCTTAACTTCAACTTTCTAATTCCATGGGATCAATTGATATGCTAAATTAAATGTCAGACAGAGCCATATTTGTTTGGAATTAGACAAAGGTGAAATTAATCTCTTGATCAAATATAATATTAATAATAATAATGATGACACAATGATGGCGCAACTGATTTTGGAATAAACTATAGTTTGCATTATGTTAATTAATTAAGGAAATAATAATATGACATGATACAGGTTATTTTCACACACTATATTGGAATTAAATAAATAAATATTACAGAATATTTGATATGCTGTTTGTCAATACAATATATCTTCAAATGTATCCTTCGCTAATAATGGTATATCAGAAGTATCTGCATAATGATATAGATCATGATCTCATTATTATGCTGGAGACAGTCAGATTTTGAAGTTATTGGAACTTGACCACGACCAATTAATTAATTGGCCAATTATCAAAAACAAGAAATTCTATAAAGGGAAAGGGTGTATGTTACGATGATACAGCCAATGTAATGCGAAGGCAAGTTTGCTTTGCTACACTGCAAAGTGTAGGTGTATGTACGGTTAGTTGTGTTTATGGAGAGAAGAGAGAGAGTAGGTCAACGGAGAGAAAGTTGGGATTTATGGTTGTGGCTAATTGGGAAGGATGTGGGATGCTAGTTGTAGTTGGATGAATGAAGGTGAAGTGGTGATATGAAGGGGCACTTTGGAGGAATTGGATGTATTGTGAGACTGAGGATGGTGGTGGTGGTGGTAGTAGTGGTGATGGTGATGGTGGTGACGGTGGAAGAAAGAGGGAGAAAGTTAAGAAAGGAAACTTGCAAAGTGCATTTTCAGATTTCTATGTTTACCAATCTTCCGAATCGGTCTTCTTCTTGGAAATAATAGCAAATTCATGTCAGTCTATTAAGCAAAGGGATTTATTTTCATTCTGTATACCAACCATTTGCACTCAACAGTCGGTCCATCCAATCCACCCATCCTGACTTGGTCCCACCACCACCACCACCTTTCTCAAATGCTTTCTCCTCCTGTGATCTGGCCTCCTCACTTACTTAACTTAACTTACCTCCTTTCACAATCATAGTTGCTTTCAGGGTGCTTTCATCTCCACTCTAAAAAAAGCTAAGGTCACTGCAATGCAACACCGGTTGCGAAATGCATTAATGAAATATTACATCATGTTTTTAAAAGTGCAGATACATACATAAACAGATGTATCAAAATATTGAAAGCATGCGAGATGATTTTACGAACTCCATCACCTGTGCCACAATCTGGCATGTACATACGTAGTTTACATCTTCATGCTCTGCTCTTTACACCCGGTATTTTATCTACTGAGTTAACCAGACCTCGTGCTACTTGATACCGATAGTAGAGTGGTGGAGTGGGCCTTATTCAAGGATGATGACGACGTGGCAGAGAATGGATGAAGGAAGTAGGTACAAAAATTTGGAGTGAATTTATCTGGTTAAAATCCTTTTCCATTTTCTCTTATGTTTTGTGTCTCTTTTTCTCTCTTTTCACTTCTTCTTCTATCCAAATAAATGCTCTCACACAACTACTCCACTTACTCCTAAACTCCTGACTACATAAATAACCTTTTACTTCTCATTCATTCATATACTCACTCAGTCGTCGTCTACATCTTCATTCTTGTTTTGTCCTGCCCGATAAATCAAGATATATGTGTGTGCTTATCTGTAGCAACAACGTCCACTCCATTATCAAAATCACTAATGAAAACATCGAAATCAACTCAGCCTTGTTTGTCAACTTCCAAGCTCCTCCATTTTTCTACGAAACTCTCCACTCCTCCGTTTTTTAGTCCCATCCATCCGTGACTGTTGGGATGGAGGAGCTCTATATATATCTATGCTAATGCATTCCTCTTTCTCTCTCGCTTGACTCTTTCTCTTCTTTCTCTCCTTTCTCTCTCTCTCTCTCTCTTTGCCTGATTTTCTGCCTCCTCTATGTATTTCATCTCCTCCTCGGCCTCTTTGAGTGGACGGTGGTGATGGTGATGTGGGTTGAAAGGAAGCAACACTTTACTTTCACTGGTCTGGCCATCGTCGTCGTCGTCTCCCTTTCCCGTGGATACATAATAAATTGGATATCAATTGAACTAAAGAGAGAAGTTTCACATTGTGTTGCTGAGGTTGTGACAGAGAAACGCGCTTTTGTCATCCTACTCCACTCATGTGTGAAACTCGTTATTTCACTGGTCTTTAGGGAGAAGAGGAGAAGAGTGACCAATGCTTTTGGACTAAGGTATTCATTCCATGCATGCATCCTCCTCGTTTGCCTTCCTATATACTTTACTTTACTTTGCGTGGTGATTTTGCATGGAGAGAAAAGAGATGAGAAAGTATTGGTGGCTGACTACATATGTATGCAAGGCTGGATGATGATGATGGGATACATGCATTCATGATATTTAGGGTTAGTTGGTGTGGGTAGCCTATGGGATTGTTTTCTGGTCAAACTAATGATACAGGGACCCTAATTCTACAAGAGAGAGAGATATTAGTATTTTGGGAATAACGTGAAAAGTTGATGGGCTTTGGATTTAGCTTCCACTGACAGTTTGGTCTGGTGTTTGGTCAGCAGTTATATGGCAAATAATGGTCCCAGATCAAGGTGGATATGCTTCCCATCCTTCTTCATGCCAACATAGATTCGGAAACTTGTTACCTTTTGCTCAAAAAATATCTCTTGGGAGGGTTCACTAAAGCCATTTACGAC
This sequence comes from Folsomia fimetaria, assembly GCA_034695645.1. NCBI lineage: Eukaryota > Metazoa > Arthropoda > Collembola > Entomobryomorpha > Isotomidae > Folsomia > Folsomia fimetaria. Next base: position 6,495 of record JAQFZJ010000770.1, read on the forward strand.
GGACCCGTCTGCAAAATATTTATTTCTTCGTATTATTCTGCTCATCTCAATAAATCCAGATCAGCCCACCCGATTCCAACAAACATACAAACATACCCCTTTCTCTCTCTCCAATACTTTTAATGCCCGCTATCAATACCCCCATTCATTCTCCCATAATACTTTCCTTATGTATTTCCATCCGTATTCTCAACATTACACCCTCACATATACTATACCATTGATATCAGATATGTGTTTCATGCTACACGAGTCCCGCATGGAGTGACGCCCTTAAGTATTAATGGACTTGATCATTGCATTAGCATTGCATTGGACTAATCAGTTCATGATGGCAAAAAGATTAAGAGAATATGGATATGAAAAGTCAAGAAGTTGAGAAATGAGGGTAAGAGAAAGAAAGTGGTGGTGTAAAGTGACGAAATTTCATAGAGTGGATTGAATTGGATTGGATATGGCGAAAAGGAAGAGAAAGAAAGTTTTAAATGGGAGATGGAGTGGGCAAGAAGTAGTGGTGACAGGTTGGATGTAGTAGGAAGACAAAAAGCTGGAGCAAGCAAGCAATGAATAGATGTTGATCACGGAAAATGAAATAACATCATCAACTTTAATCCAGTTTCCATGTTGCAGTCTCACTACGAAAAAAAATTAGTGGTTAGTGGCTAAAGACACAAGACAAGTAAGTAAGTAAGGCAGAGCTGCTGGGTGGGACTGACTCTAATAAGTGTACGAGTTCGTACAAATATATAGAAAGCAACCTCGATCGTCGTCACTACACTGCACTCCATCCACTTCTTCATCCACTCTACCAAAGTTTGTACAGATTCAGAGCAGTACATGAATTTTGCATTATGAAATATCAGTGTCAATGATCCATCCGGTCCCCATTTTCCTTACTCTGACTCGCTTTCTCCCCCTTTTAGACATTTATTAGCGTCAATTATCTATGTAAATAAAAGAGGAGGAAAAGATATGCTTTAAATTTACTATTATTAGAAGAAGTCAACCATTAGATGTTGTTGAGACGCAAATCCATTAGCTACAAATTTCTTGAATGTGTATATTCATTCCTCCTTCTCAAATTATTATTATTATTATGATGGCATTTGATTCCTTTCTCATTCATCCGATATGATTTTAACAGCACATCTCTCTCTCTCTCTCTCTTCCTCTTTTTGACATGGGGAGGAATTAAGTGTATAATATTATTTCCTATTCACATATCTTTACCCCAGTGATTTAAAGTCAAATAGTTGTCCTAGTCATTTGTTGAAAACACAGTCGACTTATCATTCCTCGTTGGCAGATAAATAATCTCTAAAGTTCCTTTCCAAGTATGACAAAGTGCAGGCTGGAAAGTCTGGCTGGCTGTCTACACTATAAAATACAGAGTAAAATACAGTGTGTTCGTATTATAATATTATACACGAGACCAGGAAATCATTATTAAGCAGAGCTTTCACTTTTATATATTAAAGCAAAGCTAAGCTGCAAATGTATGTAAATAGGATTGAATTTAGCATTGGACCATATCCACCATGCAAAATGAAGTTGCTAATGAATGATCATAATTTTGAGTTATGATGAGATAATCGATTCTTAAAAGGAAAGTTGACGTTCCTTTGTTCTGAAAATTCAGTATATGACAATGCACACAGGGTTGAATGAATAATATAATAAGTTTTGGATGGTTTTGCCGTGCTGGTTGGTGTATGGCTGGCTCTGGTGAGAGTTCTTCTATGGGGGTAAAAGGAGTTGAAAGAGAAGAAGTTACCACAAATCTGAGACTTGCTGGTGCTGGTGGTGCTTGCTTTCGTTCATTAATTCTTATGCAGAACAGAAAGAACGTAAATTAAATTATCTAATGGACGTGAGCAGCACTCTTCTTGGCTGGGTTGGTTGGCAAGGCTTAAGCAAACTGAGAAGAATACAAGAGACGAAATTAGCCGTAGGGTTATGAGAGTTCTAATCAGGCGTATTATAGGGGTTGGGCCATTAGTGTGTCAGTGTTTGCATTTGAAATTGGGTGGATATTCATTGAAATCAGTACAAGAGAGCTTTTTGTTGCTTCCTCCTCCTTCTCCCAGGACAAAGTGCTCGCTGCTGTCTACATACAAGATGAATCTAATTAGATTTAAAGTTCGTTAAAACTTTGTTAAATTATTTTGCAGGAAAGTTTTCATTATGAAAGAACTTGATGAGGTTTTCCCATCAGGATAATATAAGTTGTATGTATAATTCTCATGACCATGGGAGGGAGGGTGGTGGTGGTGGTGATGATGGTGGGTGCGTCTTATATAGATATGTACAGATGTGATATACACATAAATATAAATATATACATAAGTGGTAGTACTAATATGAATGCTTTGAGACTATTCTCTTCCTTTGTTTATCTTTGCATTCAAGTTATTTATTTACACAGAAACAAACGATTGGATTATTTGCCTAACTAACTTCCCTCCACAACATGGAAATATTCAACAACATATTTCCGCATTCCTAAATCAAAGTCAAAGAACCATTGAATATTATATTGAATCGCTGAGATGGTGATTTAAGCATGGCTGTTTTAACATTGAAAGGTTGGATTGGAGTAGTAGTGTTTGTTAGGTACACCATTTAAGCACAATTATTTTATACCGAAAATTCCATTTACTTAATAGTTTTTGAATTTAGATTAAATTTGCGAGAATTGTAATTTGTAGCGTTTATTTTGTGGGATGAGTAGTAGTTGTCGTGAACAAATTCTATTCCGTCCGGTGTCCCCTAATTACACGAGAGATTAATATAAGCATTACGTGTACGTGGATGGAGGGACTTGTTGTTGACCGTGAACCCCATTACACTCAATCAAGGAACTCATGAAAAATTTATCTTTTAATTACCAAAGTTCCTCCTCCTCTTCCTCCTCTCGACTTTCTCCCTTTCTCTCATTTCCAATCCTGTCCCATACACCTGGTTGGTTCACTTCACTCGTTGGTTTGGTCTGGCCCTTTCTGGTTCAAGTAAACTCTGCTCAATTTATAATAACTAACTAAACTAACCTTTCTGTAGGATCTGGTGGCCATTATGTATGTGTGTGTGTATGTATAAGCAAAGGAGAAGGGAAAGCAGAGCTCAGCAGCTCATCTGAAGCTGCTGCTGCTACGGATGGATAAACGCCTGCCTTACAGCTTGTTCCGTTCCTTGCTTTTCAACTAACTAACTAACAAGGATATCCATCTATCCATCTCAGTCCTATAGCTTACGTGCTTCACTTAATTTCCATCTCGGGAGACCAACACAATCAACCGTTTTCAATTAATCCATCTCCCAAATTTAGTTCGGATAAATATTGCACGCCGCAAATTGCTTTCCCCATACTTTTACATCTTCTTTCCCATCCACCGTCCTCCTCCATCCATCCATTCACCCTTGGATTGGCCTTTTCAGCCAACATTACTAATTAACTTGAAGCCAAGCGTTTGATCTCATCCCGCACTGCTCCACCGCTTTAATAGACCTTGTGTCCTTACTTATTAATGAGACACTCTCACAGCTAAATTATTATCAATTTTTTCAACCTTTCATTTTTTCATCGTCAGTTCATTTCCCCCTAGTTCATGAAACACAGAGAAATTTATGAGATTCATGAACATATAAATTCCTCTTTATGAGATTTTTGTCATGTTGTTTAAAGGTGGTCACAATATAGAAATTATGATTAGATTGGGCTGTGGGGGTGATGAAGAAGGTCGTGGAATGTGGTTGTCAGAAATGAAGAAGGTAATGAGTAAAGGATGAGTAGAACAATCCAGACACGTAATAAGTGGATAGAAAGGAGTAGTCTGGACCGAATTAAAGGACGTTACTTATATTATATTATATCTCCAACCACTACCACCACCATCACTACCACTGCTTTCACTTTTACTACACTTCATCTCCACTAACTACTACATACACTACTACCTACACCCTTCTTGTTTATTGTGAAATGGACAAGTTGAGGAAAGGAATTTGGAGGAGAGAAAAAGTGAAACTGGATGAAATATTATGAGTCCAAGATCCTTTGACTTCATTCCTCTTGTGTATCCAGAGAGTGCGCCAATCGGGATAATAAGTGCCCGCAGGAAAGGATTCCGAACAGGAATTCTTTTGAAGCAGGCAGCCTACTTAATTACATTTTCACCTGGTTCACCTTTAAAACTAATTACTTTCTGCGCGCTCCTTCCCCGCATAATTTCTACCTCCAATATCATTCCAATCTCTCAATCATCTCATTGCTTGCATTCTTCTGGGTTTAATTACCATACCAGAGTTCTTCCGCCTATCTCCTCCGCCTTGTTTGTTGTAATCAAGGAGGCTTATTCTCATCAAGGATCCACACCACTACCCGACCCTCTCGTCCTCCCTCTTTCTCTCTCCTTTCACAAATATTAGTCATTAAAGTGTCGGTGTGGATGTGAAGAAGGATCAAGAATGTGAAATCACAACAATGCGTCAAGGGTTTTCATTTGGTCATAGTTTATTTAGAACTCTTAGGAAAAGAGGAATTTGAGGTGGTTAGAAGAATGAAACAGTGAATATCTATACAGGAATAGGATGCAACAACAAGCATAGATAGACTAACTAAAGGAATATTAGAGATATAAAGGAATAAAGGGATAACAGATAGGATGGATGATGGGACATAAACGGAGGGATTGTGTGTTTTTGTGATGGTCGTCGTGGATAAAAGTGTAGAGAATGAAGTTAGTTGCTTCTGTTCTGTTTCTGCCCAGCTTTATTCCGTTGATGAATTTGAGGGTCTGTGAATTTAGGTAACAATTAAGTAGAGAGAGAGAGAGAGAGAAAGAGAGAGGATGGAATTGAACGGTCTGGGAATGAGCTGTCGTTGGAAATCCATGATGTGTTAAAGTTGGAAACAACAAGCGTCAAAACAAGTTGGTTTTGCTGCTGGAGTGTAGGATTGGATGCTCTCGAAGAGAAAGCAGTGAGTGAGTGAGTTTGGCACAAGTTTGTTCTACCGTTGCAATGTTAATTAAATCTGGGAAAACAGAAAGAGACGAGAGCTAATGAAACGTCAAGTGTGGGCTACTGTGATTAATTGCCTTGTGATATGTATGTTTATGTTCGGATACTGTAGATCTTGATAAAAATACCATCAGCACAACTAAAATGCCTCTATATCGACCTGCATTAGATCACACATTGCATTGTATGGATGATGTTGTTGAATGGTAGTATAGATAGAGGGAAGAAAAAGTAGAAGTAGAAGAAGGAATGAAGGGAGGCAGAATGAGGCAGAAGGACTCCTCAACAACGAGAAGAAAATTTAATTCTCTCCATCCAACAACACTTTTCCCTCTTCTTCTTCTGCACCAGTCAGTGTAGAAGAAGAAGAAGTAAACTAACTCATCGCCTCCTATTTCCAATTACCTCCAACACTTTTCCAATCAGTTTCTCTAACTGTGCTCACCTTTCTCTCATTAACTTTGTATCGCCTTCCCTGCCAATGGTCATTAGCAACCAACATTGTTCCTCCCTTCACCATCATCCTTCTAACTACAGAGACATGGGTAAAGTAAAGGTAGTACAGTACAGATATCTGTGCATTCACTTCACTTCACTTTCACTGACTGACTGACGTTGCTATATAAACGTATTATTACTTACTACTCTACCTTCAAGCAATATAATGTAATGTTGCCACAACTGCCACGCTGTGTATTCTCTCTCTCTCTCTCTCATTCAGTCCAAACTTTGAACTAACTCGTCGTTCCACTTGGCGAGAAAGATTTAGACAGCAATCAATTTACTCGTTACTCAATTCACTTTTGTTTCAAAAAGTAATAATATGCTGCCAGATGTTGCTTGGGTTGGCACAAGTTAGTTGCTGCTGTCATGCCAGTCATGTTAACGATTAGAGTTGGATTGCACGAAAATCCATCCATATAACAGCAACATTTATAACTCACTAATAATGCAGTGTGCGGAAATTGAAAGGAAAGAAGGTCGGTCGGATATGAGATTAATTTTGATATCTGGAAGTCAACGTGAGCTTCCAGGAACGAAACGAACGGAAAATGCCGCCACATCACCCACACCATCGTTCGTGTGTCGCTATACTATATCCCTTGTCATTTGTCACTGTTTGGGTTAAGCCTGTTTGTGCACAATAATAACTGGGTGGAAAGTTGCCTCCTGAGCATCCCGTCCAGGATATTTATTGCACACACTGTCCCCACTATCTCTCTTGGTGTAGGAAATTTGAAATCTCTTCAACCACTTCATTTCCATCCATTCCGCCCAAATCAACATCTTCTACAACACACTTCATAGTCTACAGGACTAGATGTCTGCCTTTCCTAGCGTCCTTACAACCTGAACCACCTTTACACCCATTTATGCGTACCTTATTCTATGAAATATTTTTGTATAAATAGTTTTTCATCTGTGTGGAAATTAGATTCATTACTGGAACACTAAATCATAGAATACAAGACTTTCCAATGTAACCACATGTCCATTTAAACAAAATGATAACGTCTACATAATTTTACTTGAAATTAATAATTGAAATAATTCATCTGTCGCTCATAGATTTAATTATCAAATTAAAAAGACCTTTCATATACATACCACACAATTTATTAAAATATCATTCATCCCTATTTTTCTTATAGGAAAAGCAATGACGAATGGTTCAGGACTGCTGCGATCTCACCAAGAGGTGCAAATTTCTTCCCGAATTCCAGTCGGAGTGTCAACAACAAATGAGTGTGCAGGCTGTGGCAAGCGAATAAGTAAGTAGATCAAGAAATTTATATTTACTTCTAAAACGCTTTATGATTTTATTGTTATCAAGATTTTTAAATAATTCGATCCACTTTTTCTTTAATTTTCATAATAAAGGGGACCGATTCCTCCTCAAAGCACTTGACCTTCTATGGCACGAAGATTGTTTAAAGTGCGGTTGCTGCGACTGTAGACTTGGCGAGGTCGGCTCCACCTTGTACACCAAAGCAAACCTAATCTTATGCAAGAGAGATTACCTCAGGTATGTATATATGTGATGCAATGAGAGGCACGAATTCTTACAATTTATTATGAAATTCCTGTATTCAAATTTAAGTGGTGGTGGTTAAAAACTACGTCATGATTTTAATAATACAAAAATGAATGAATGCAAGCGAGCGAGAAATCTCTAAATGTTTAAAACTTTAATACAATTAAACTGAGCTTTGTGTCTCGTTTGGGAGAGGAAAGTGGATAAAGTGAAGGATTGTTTGTACAAAGATGATGATAATGCTACAAATAAAAGTCAATTTAATGAGGTCTAGAAACGAGGAAAGTTTTGTATTATTGCGTTCGTTCAACAGGATCGAGTCATGTATGGTGTGGGAGTTGTAGAATAAGAGGCTGCTGCTCTTATTACTGCTACTATTACTGCCTTCTGAATCAAATGGAGCAATTAGAAGAGAGTGGGAGAGAAAGCGAGAGAGAGAATTCTGTTCTCGAGTTCAATTAATGCAGAAAAATGAGTGCTTTCTAGACGTGTTTATATAAAACGTCGAGCTTTAAAGAGCTTAATTATTATTATTCTTTCATTAAACGAACCGCAGGAATGGAAATTTTTACTGAAGCGTAAACAAACTAATTGAAAACTCACAAGAGTAATAATTCACTGTCAGAAACACGATGTAGATTCCAACCCTCAAACAGAACAGATCTATCTGCATTGCTGTGCTGTGTAGTTGCACTGCAGTCTGTGCAATTACTTTATGGAAATTTGAATAAATTCATCCAAACCAAAACTTTCCGTCCCATTATTGCTCGTCATTTTTTAAAAGAAATCTGTTTATTCCTCAAAATGGGTGGGCGGTGAGATATGTAGATTCATCTGTGTAAACTAAAATGTGACGTTTTGAAAAAAGTCATCATACTCAATGCACATTTCGTTGATGTTGTTTTCATCTCTCGTACACTTTTTAATAAATTTCATAATGATATTGACACAATCAGAAATTCCCCCATGTAAAATCTTAATTAAACTCTAGAAACTTAAGAAATGAATGAATTTTGTATTTATTTCAGACTGTTTGGAAACACAGGATACTGCGCTGCTTGTTCCAAAGGTATAGAAATTAATAATTTTCATTTTATTAACATTGGCAAATATATATATTCTACATATTTCTGTTTGTTCCAAAGTTATCCCCGCTTTTGAGATGGTGATGAGAGCCCGAAATAATGTCTATCATTTGGAATGCTTCGCCTGCCAACAATGCAATCACAGGTTAATAACAATAATTGTTTTTCTATTCTTACACTTAATTGATGGGGGACAATGATATTGAAATTGCTTATTTAGGTTCTGCGTGGGTGACCGATTTTACTTGTGTGAGAATAAAATCCTGTGTGAATACGACTATCAAGAGGTGAGTTAAATGATACAGTGCATTTTGAATGGACGCTGGCCAAAAATTTGATTTCAACTCCACATCATTAACTGACCAATAAGCTCTAACTGGATTTATTTGTTTTAAGGTGATGGTGTTTGCCAACATGACGTCGTATAATTCTGGTGGAAACTTGGCATTAGTGAGAAAGTGAGTTCCATTTCATTTCTGTTAATGACTGTATTGATTGGTTGTAATTGATCAGGGTGAAATCAATGTTTGATAGTAGCAGTGCAGAGTCAAGAACTAAAATGGGAAGCAGTAACAACAATGGTAATGGTCCCGTGACAAATGGAAATCATTGTCTTTCTCCAAAACTTCAGTCAATTAACCCGTCTTCAGTAGTAGGTCGTAACCATTCTTCCCCAGCAATACAGAAAACGGCTGCATAACGGAATTAACACATGGTGCCCACCACTACATACTTCTTCAACTACTACTACTCACATTAACTAACTAAATACCAACTAACTAACCAACTTCTTCCAGCTAAAATACATACAACAAACCAAGACGACTTTGACTGAAATTATGTATCAGTCATCCGGTTTCGCTCAATGTTCAGAGATATTCAGAAACATCGCTTCTATCTATCTACCCGTTCAATTATTTTATTATACTTTAAACAAAAACAAAAAAATAAAGCAATCTTAATTGATTTCTAGTAATTGTAGTTAAGGTTATATCTAGTAAAGATTTTCAGTAGAAAAAAAGTCATGCCACCGTTGTTATTGTTATATTTAAAAATGCACGTCAACATTCGGTGTTATTACGTCTATTAAGTTTTATGTTTGTCTTTGTAATAACGCACGCTGTATTTTTGTTGTGTCTTTTTTAATATACACATTTAAGTAGTAATCATCAACTAATATAATAGTACCTTATCAATATATTATATATTATACATTATGTATTATCGCACGTAGCGAGAAGGGTATTGTATTTTGTCCATGCAGCGGATTTTAAAATTGCTTTTGTGACTCATATTAAGTCGTGCAGTGATATTTTATAAACCAAACATTTTGTGAGTTTCCACCAAACATCCCATCAAAATTGCATTCTTTCTTATTCTTCCCTAAATTTGACCCTTTTTAGAATTCCTTCCTACCATTCAAGCACAAAATAAATGTATGACTCGATTTAAATACGGATTTACTTAAATGTGAATAGAATACAATACACGAATAGTAATAAAAAATAATAATAATAAAGCAACGAGTTTTAGTTCTCTATTCAATAAACTGATCAAATTGATTTCATAGCTTTCTCCAGTCGCATTTCAGCAGATTCCGGTAATAAATGGTATTTGGGAAGGAACATTGCATTTGCATTGATCATAATTTTAATTAATCCTTTCTTCATTATTTCATACTTCAACTTTGCTAATTTAGTTATATTGCTGGCTGTAATAATACTTCTTGAACTTTGGATGATTAGAATTTCGACTTGATGGTTTAATTACTTTCTATTTTATTTTTTTTTTAGATAAATGAGGCTATTGATCGAAACTAGGTAGTAATTGCTCGTTTGGGACGCACAACCACTTTTGATGACTTTGTTCTATTATTCGAAGAGAGAAAGTTTGTCGCATGGCTTGTTCTCGTTGTTCTTAACTCAACTCAATTATTCTCATGCCATCCATCCATCCTTTATAACAGGTAGAGAAATCCAGGAAGAGGGAGATAGAATAATGGAGGAGACATGCAAAGCAAGCAAAGCAAAGCTAAAACAAGTATTTGTTTGACTATGAAGGATTATTAAAGAAAGTTGAACCATGGAGGACATATCTGACTAAATTGAAGGGGTATGAAATTGATTAGAAGCAATGAGGGGTTTGGTTTGAGAGATTCCGTTTATGATAGTCTAGAGAGAGAGAGAGAGAGAGAGAGACAGAGTACCGAGACAGGAGAATTAATGACGAGAATAATAATTTAGTTTTGGGATTATTATTGAAGGGCTGGTTGGTTGGTTGGCTAGTTGTATTTTGAGGTTGAGTGTGGAATTGAAATTAAGCATGGAGACATACATAGTTGGCCAAAAGTGATTCGCTGATGATCGTCGTCGTGGTTAGGAAAGTTAGTTTGGTTTGCTGCGGAGAAGGATGAGAGAGAGAGAGAGAGATAAAAGAGAAGAAGAAAGTTGGTCCATCCAAAGTGGTGGTGGTGGTGGTGGTGGTGTGCTTGCTTAGTTTGCTTGTACTCTAACACACTCACTCTCTCGCTCTCTCACTCTCTTCATCCAAATATAGCATGT
>JAQFZJ010000771.1:0-17191 GCA_034695645.1 Folsomia fimetaria
TGCAGTTATTTGTTAATGGTTATTTGGTAGGCATGAAAGTTCCTCATGGTGGTGCTTTCTCTTTGGACTCGTTCTTTTGTAATGGTGATGGGATTCGTCCTTCATTCATTCATGGCATAATAGTAGTGATGATGATGATGATGATGATATATCCTCCTGAATGGGCTACTGCTTTCCTCATTTTGTTTTATTAAATAACAATATGTTGAGCATTCTTCGTCCCACGCACACCTTCATATCCTCCTTCATATCCTCCTCCAGATTAAACATGGTCGACTGGATTTATTACTTTCTGTCCGTCCGGATGGTGGTTGGTTGGTTGGTTGCGGATTTTCTCTTATTTTATCGCTTTTTCCTTATACTTTCCACTCGTCTTCATTTAATGGAGAGTTGCGTCTTTATCGTGACTTGGAATGTTGGTCATAATATACACACAATGGATTGGAACTGATGGCGTATATCATCTCCTGCAGAGTGACATTAACTGTAATGGAAGAAATGGGCTGAGCAAACATTAAGAAAACTAAGAATGTGAACTACAGATATATGAACTTTTCTATTTTGATCAAGAAAAGATTAAAAACTTGCCCCATGAAAAACTAAACCAATGTCAGTGTCATTAAACACGCCAAGATCGCATTAAAAAGATCCGGGTGTAAATTGTATTATAAAATAGGAGAATACATTGCAAGCATATATGTATGAGCACCAAAAATAGCTCCGTCATAGTTATGTATTTCTCATGTATTTGCAAACTTTGTTCAGCATTATGAGGATATACTTATACATACGTGTTGGTTGAAAAGTGTGAATGGAAATTAGGAATGAATCATTCTGTTGTCAAAATACCGCACCTGAGCTATTAGGAATGATTTAATACAACAACTACTCGTCTGTTCAAGTAAGTGTTGTGTCCATGTGCATACATTTAGATTATTTTAGTGTTGTGCTTGCTACCCTGAGGACATGGGTGAAACAAAATTTGAATGAATTGGGTGTGATTCTGATGTGATGGATAGTGGGAATTTATTTGCAGCCTTGCATACGTAATTCTGTCCTCCTACAACAGAAACGGAGAAGGTGTAACACTTACCAAAGTCCAAGTTCAGTATTTTTTGCATTCGTTCATATCGTGGTTACAATTTTCAAGTCATGTTTTACTCCTTTCCCTAAAACCAAAATGTAATAGGTTATCCTGGATGGAAAGCAAGCACATTATGCAAATGAGTAATGGATTGTTTAAATAAAAATTGGTTGATGAATTACTTAAGACGCGGTGGAGGCTCGGCTCAACCATACCCAACTGTAATATCGTGTGGCTTCCGTAACATGCAAAGCAAGATCATTAATGAATAATTCTGTGCTGTATATGTAAGCCACTACTGACTGACTGGATGATAAACCCGAGTATAAAGGCCATCATCTGCGCCCCCACATCTTAATCTTGATGGAGAAACGCCTTTTTGTTTCGGGTGTGATTTGTCATCCTCTCAGAATTCCATTTACATGTTAATTTTAGCCCAGTTTTACTCAGTTTAGTAGCAACAACAAAATACCATGAATAAGGAGTAAGTACCTCGAAGGGAATGACGACGACGACACGGAATAATTATACATATTTCATAGCATTGGATTAGATGACTAATAAGCAACTGGCAATAAGGATGAGGAAGCAATGTGTAACCTGTGACGGAAGTAAGAGGGCAGGTATAAAATGCTACCCCTTTTCCTAGAAACCCGGAATTATCCATAAGAGTTCATTCAACAGTTGATGTCGTTGGGGTACCCTTCTTCCAGCCTGGGAAAATTATTAGTCATCCCCAACGTTTGCATGGGAAATGATACTTTTAAGCTGTGTTGTAATATTTGCTCAGCATACTTGCATTACAACAACTTTACTTTAACCCAATCGGCAGATGACTGATAACAATAAGAGTAAGTCGGTGGGGCAACTTTGTGTTTATACAGGCAGATAAACGTAGGCATCCACCCTTTCACAGATAGTATAGTTACCTAAAGCATGGTACAGATATGTCATGGTTGTCCCTACTACTTTTGGTTGTGTGTGTGTGTAGTAACCGACAATATACACTTGAGCAAAAAAGGGTTAGTGATGATTAATCCAATCCAATCCATGAATATGAAGTAACCCTTTTTCTTCTTCTATGCGTAACGTACTTGCAATGTCATACATGCAACACGCTTCCATGAACTCAGCTAAAAGGCCACCACAACGGTATAACACTAACCAAACCACACGTCGTTGGGAAGTACCTTATTACTTTTAGTCATTCGCATTTCATCACTCAGCTCTTGATGAGTTGGATAGAATATATCATTCAGTATTATTTTGACCACGGTGGTGCAGGAAACATTTTCTGTCATTTGAGGAAGTACTTTACTTTAAAAAAGTAAACACAGTTCTGTGGAACAGTGCAGCAGTTTTACATTTTCTGAATACGAATACATACAGTTTTGTGGTTATCGTTTATTTACATAGATTGGTGTTGATCAAAACCTGGCAAATAATAAGAGAGAATTGAACGTGTTTCTGCCGTTACATTACAGCTTGTTGGTTGGTAAATGATTGATTGATTGAGTGAAATCCACTTCTTGCATTGGGATTTAGTAGTGGTTTGTTCCTCCAATTCCTAAGTGATCTCATCTAATTTCCTCTTCACACAACCCCATTACAAACTCTTGGTGAGGGGTTGAAAAGCAGTTGGAGTAAAGTTACCCGGATTTCGGAACAAATTCGTCCGGAGTATTGGAGTTGAGTCACTGCATGATAACTCATCGGATCCAAGGTAAATTGTAACTACAGAATATACAAACATCTATCTCTGAACCAAATCTCTTCGCGTAATCAATTATTATGAAATCTTATCCCAGAGAGCTTGAGTAATTTCACGGGATTCATGTGGTGTCATGCGGCAGACAAAGCTTTAACTACTCAAACAGTGTGCCCGGAAAATTAATGCCCTTTCCAGTCGTAACCACTTGAGTGTTTCATTTTCATTGCAAATGACTCGTTCTCGATTGAACAATGGTCCATGTGAGTGAGCTCAAACTGGATCAGATTGTGGGAGAAAGTAATTTACAAGTCCGTTGGGTCCATTTATACTCCGCTTACTTCATCAGTGGGGATACACTTTATAGAGCGTTACGCCCTTTGGGTAATGAAGTTGAGCTAGATAGACAGAAACTGGTTGCATTTAAATTCTAAGGATTTTGTTTTGAAATTCATTTAGTGACTCATTACCAACCAAAACTTATACAAATAATTCATCCTCAAATCCAATAAATTTGAGATTTTATGAGCGAAACTGGTGTGGCTGCTTGTTCTAAACCGGAGGCACTTAAAGGGAAATATACTAGTAGTAAACCCCATATAAATTTTGTGTTTAGGGATCTCTGCATCGTATTGCAATTTGTAATTAAGCCGGTGGTTTGGTTGTTGTATGTCTGGTTTAGGGTTGATCTGCACGTGTATAATTAAACTTTAGCACCACATCTGCATCTGCATCTGTCTCCCTCTGAATTGGATCTTTGTGGAGAAAGGTGTAACTTGTAGCATCTCAGTAATATGTATAGCAGTGCAGTTGTATTGTTATGTTGGATCATAAAATGAAATTGAATTGCACATTACGATGAGCATGACTCATCCTTCATCGTCATCATCGTTAGAATACGTTGCCTATGAATTTACCTTGGAGGTGTTGCTTGTCATGTTATTCCCTTGAATTTACTCTGTTGCGTCTCTTTATTCATAATTATTAGAGCAAACATTATTATGTCCTCATCACAGATTACAGTCTACGATGTATTTATATGGACCCCCTTGTCTGAATATATATATATAAAGCTGGATGAATTGCAAACTCGCTTATTCAACATTTATTTGCGGCTTGGAATATTTTTTAATTAGAAACTTTTGTGGTTGTGGTTCATATTTCTCAACCAGACTTTTACCACATCATTGCGTGTTCCACTCTATCTCAAGTTCTCAAATATCCTTCGAAGAACAGATGACTCAATTTATGCCGAACAGTTAGTCGACTTCTTTACGCAGAATTTTCCATCAGCAAAATGCAAAGGGTGATGTTTTGATTCGAGTTTGTATGAATTCGACTGCCAACTCGTTATTATTATACATCTGTGTAGAATTATATTGAGTACAACCACCTTAGGGCATTCTTGCATATGTATTTATTTTGCAATTTGAAACGCCATGCTAATAAATTTCCTCTTATTTTTGTTTCTCAGGTGGTTTCAAGGAGTTCACCCGCTACTACCGTGACCTCTGCGACACCTGTAACAATCGCAAAGAGCTCCTTAACCAAATGTCGACCTCAGCAACACCTCTTCTCTTCCCTGGACCCTTGTCGGTTCTTCCTCCTCTTTCCCCCTCGGCCACAATGTCCACACCCAACTGCGTGGATAGATATGAGAATGAGCCACCCAGGTAATTTTCCGTCATTTTTATTTGTGTAATCATTGGGAAGGGGTACTTTGGGTTGAATAAGTACATAATTGAGATATTACAATTCTAAATATTTGCCTCTTCTTTGTTTCAGTCAAGTGCTTCCGTTCCTGTATGTTGGTAATGCCCGGGATTCCTCGAATAGGAAATTGTTGAAGGAGTTGGGAATCAATTACATTCTCTCAGTCACCACCCACACACCTCACTCTCAATTTTCCAGCACGGGTAGTAGTCCCACGCCAACAATTAATGAACCAATAAACGATGATGCCACTCCTAATAATGCACTCAGAACGAAATGGATCCCTGTATCTGATAACCTTAGTGAGTACATTTCATGCTTCTTGCCATTACTTCTCTTGGAGTCTTGGACGAGGGTCTCGAGTCTTATTTTTATTATTTTTTTAATAGGTGAAAATCTTGCCCCGTACTTTGATGACGCGTGCAGCTTCATAGGTGAGTTGATGAATGGTTCATATATTACTTACTGGGCGTAGTCGTGTTTCGTTTGGATTGCAACAACAATTATACAATAAGCCGAGTGTTTTTCGCTGATATGATTTTACACCTTATCAGGGTCCGCCAGTGGTCTTCTTTAATCAAAATCGAGTAATATAGCTCAATGGGGAAGTATGGTATGTAGGCTTCCTTCTATGGCCCTGACTGTAATTCAGGTTTTTAGCCTACGTGCTCTTTTAGTAGTTTTATTCCATAAAGCAATTGAAATTGACTCGGGAAAGGAAACTCATTTCAGCTAAATCAAATCTGCTTTCACCAACAGCATGATCAGTCAAGGACTGTAAAGGTTGAGCTATATTATACGAGTATAGAGTGCAATTTCTGATGTGCAGTGACAAGATCAAATAAACTGAAACACAGATTGTTATTGCGACCCAAACGAATCCACCCTTCTGGATATGAAGGCTGGATGATTAACTATTTTGAGTGCAAATAAATGGATGTAAACTAAAGTTTTCTTGTTCTTTATTGTTACAGAGGAAGCTCGGCAGAAAGGAGAAAAGATTTTGATCCATTGCCACGCAGGAATCTCTCGCTCACCCACGATCGGTAAGAATAATACCATGTTAATTATAATTTGTGCGGTAGTTAGTTAAACCGATTAAAAATATATACCTCATTTTTTTGTTACAGCTATTGCCTACATTATGAAGCACATCAACTTGAGTACCCTAGAAGCCTACGCATTCGTTCAGCGATATAGACGAATCATTTCACCGGTAAGAAGTTATTATCAATTTGGTCAATTTGTGTATAATTGATGCTAATAATCATAAATATATCGTCCTCAAAATATCATAATACCAATTATTTTTTGCAGAACTTAAATTTTATGGGACAATTGGTCGAGTTTGAGTCCAAGCTAAAGGGAGCTGGTCACTCAGAAACGGAGTCATCTACAGAATCCTGCAGCTCGCTGGACAGCAGTGGGAGTCATGATTCTCTCAGCGTTTCTCCCATGATTATTGCTGACTAATATCACAATTAATCATGCGTTGGGGCAAGTCTGTAACACATCAGATCCAGCGTACAACTCATTTTGGAAGAAAATAGTCCAGCCTCCAGCCAAAACTATTGTAATTGTATCAGTCACCACCTTTCCACTCACTCATGGATCAACAATACTGCGACTGATCTGAATTGATTGATTTAGAGGAGTGTAGTGTCGAAAAGGACTGAGTAACAGGGTTACCACTATATAATTTATTTATTTAGCTATTAACGATAATCTTCTCAGTATCTGTATAACTTATGACAAAGATGACTGCTGTACATATTTTTAGAATACCTCATTTCATATCAATTGATATCTATAGGTAGACACCCATAGAAGAGTTGTTGTAATATCATATTAATATATCATTTGTACGTATACGTAATCGATATCATCATCATCAAAATATAAATTGTTTATTCGTAAATGACTAAGTAATGACCTAAGAAATAAGTCAACATACTCGAGTAGACTGGAAATATTGTTTATATATTGAAATTAAATAGACTTAAATTATTATGAACTAGTACATTATTGATTAAGTATTATACAGGCCTTCCGTGTTCGAACTTCTACATTGTCATTGTAGATGAATTTTATTGTAGTAATTTGTAAAGTATAGAAACCTTATCCATGTCAGTCAGTCATTTATTGAGGATCATTAATGTGAACAAAACGATGAAGTTATTTATGGCCATATTATTTAAAATTTTGAAATTATGGTAAACGAATTTTATGAGCTTGTTACCATTCAGGTCAAACAGTCAACATTAAAAAAGTCAATTACAAATTATTACACTGTGCGTTTATTTATTGTTTTGATTCGTATGCTATTTCCATATTTTCCTATTGGTATTGCAAGTTTCAGCTCAAATGCGGCTGGGAAAATGAAAAGTCAGCAAAAAGATGTATAAGTACTATCTATAAGTACTATATCTATTTTGAATATTATTAGTCATCAATCCATATTTGTAGAAATGACAAATGACATAAGTACTTTGTGTTGGCACTTATTTGTCGCGGATAAGCAATCATTGAGTCATATCTAATCCAATACTCATGTGTACATTGAAAGATGAGGTGGATATAATCAAAGCAAAGTCAAACAATAGCCGAACAAATAATATACAGATATACATATGTAGCATTAAAATATTAATACTTTATACTTATAAATCATTGCAGCATTTATCATGCATACAACTCATGAGGATGATTAATATGCAGCGAGCTATGTATTTAGAATTAGATCTTTCTAGAATTAAGGAAATCTTAAATCCTGAAATTTCAGAGTCTAATACGAATCACCACGAAGTCATGTCTTTGTTTTAGTATTTGTCGACCCAAATAACGGTTATTGAATAACTGAGTGATAATAGGAAAAATCTAGAACATATCATAATTTGAACCTATGTATGGATGATGCAAGGGTTCAGCCAGAGATTTTCTACTGCTTTTGTAATATTATGTGCATATTACATAAAATACAAGTTTGTTAAGCCTCATTTACAAAGTCAACTCATTGTTTAATTTCTGAGTCACACAGCCTGTTTGTCATTATTATCTGGGCAAACTGATGAGTTGCGTATTTGTGATACATAATGCACGTTCACATTTGTCATTCATTTCATCACAATTGCTTCCAAAAACGAAGAAAGTTTTATAATGCGATCAATGCTACAGATCAATGCTACAGATCTCTTAGGGACTGTAACTAAGGACTTTAGGACCTTGCTAATTGTTATAGAAAGAAGTGTGTTTTAAATATTTTTCGGGTAAATAAAAATATTTTACCTTGCTACAGATATTCAAGCCAAATCTTACACGATGATATTTTTAAAGCGTGACCTAGCCAACGAAAAATGACAAAATCCAACAGCCTTGAAAAAAATGATGAGCCAAACCAAGATGACAATTTTTGGAATCAATAAAGTTTCTTTCCCGAGTCAAATCTTTTCCGAATTTCTAAATATTTAGATTGCGTCAGTCCCGTCAAAAAGTTGGCAAAATGGAGCTTCGAAGCAGGACAATTGGACGGGATTCCATTACATTCCCAATTATACCAGAGGTTTGTATTTTACTTGATATCGCTGCAGACAATCGCATATTCTTATTTTCTCAAATTACATTCAGATCATTGAGCAATGTTTATCCTATTTGGACTCGGAATCGCTGCTACAGGCAAGGAAAGTCTGCAAACCTTGGAATACTGAAGCCTGTCGAGTTCTGAGGAAAAGAAAGGACTTCGAAATTTCTTGGGGAGGTGGGGATGGTGTGAATCACGTCAAGGAACTGAGAGCAATGCTGAGGAAAACACAAAATCCAGAATTGTTCAATGGATGTTCCATCGAAAATTCGTACCGCTTACGAATGGCAACAACTTTATTTCAAGATTTTGGCACAAGCCTTCGTCATGTGACCGTAGACTTGGGACTGAATTTCCCCATCCGATACCATTCACAGAATCTGGACTCCATTTACAAGTTAGTTACGCAATGGGGACCAAATATTGATTGGATGGAAGTTTCTATGCAGCTTGAAGTCTTGAAGAGATTGAACAACTCCATTCTTCAACAGTCAGAAGTTTACTCCCCAAAAGTTTCGCATGGAAAGGTGACACGACTCCGACATCTTGAAATTAATGGCATCTTAGGACCCTTCTTTCCCGAATTTTCACATGACCTAATTCAGTCATCTCCCAACCTTTTGGAACTTGTGATGAAGGATGTACCACCAGATCGTTGTAGATTAGTGTATTTTGGACAATCCATCCCATCTCAAAGGAATCTGCAGTTTTTAGAACAATTACAACGAGCGCCGGATATCACTACAAACTTGAAGGAATTCAGATGGTCCCTCACCAGTCAATTACTTCGCGACATCTATTTTGATCCCGTGACTGAAGTTGATGGGAATGAAGTGGCTACGAAACTAGTTCAAGTGCAATTTGGTCGACTAGAGACCCTGATATTGGATGGATCAGCACTTGGAAAAGAACAAGTGAATGTGGAAAGCACCAAGGAATTACTTCGCAAGAACCCAAATCTTCGAAATCTTCGTCTTGATCCCTGTTCTCAGGACGCTCCTCTGACAATCATCATTCAAAACCAGCCACTACCTCAACCCATCATCCTCAATGTATCGATGCATTACTTGAAGCGGTTATCGATTCATTCAATTAAAGGAAAAGCACTGGATCTATTCACGACGGTCTCCCATCTTCCAAATTTGGAAGTACTTGATGTGCGAAAACTGGACCCCAACCATTACATTTTTTATTTAAATATTAGCTGTTTCTTCCGAGCGCAATTTTCCTTGAAAGACTCTCCACACACATCACTCAAGAAATTGGTTTTTGAATATCCCTTTGAGAAGATAGAAGATTTACATGCAGTGTTTGATAGTTTCCCTAATTTGGAGCACTTCGAGTCGCCCTTGTGTTTTGGAGAAAGATTCCTATTTGGACCACGGGAAATTATCGGAGATGTCAGCTTTGTTGAGTCAATCTGGGTGATCCATCGGATTCTGGCGAATTTTGCTAGGAAAATCAGAACTTTAAAATTACTCAGAGTTATCAGTCACCCGGAAATTCATCTTGTGGGCAATTGGATTAAGGCGTTGAAGATTATGAAAAGACTGAAGGGTTTGTCGTGAATAATGTAATGTGTGTCAAATTTTAATTTTATATTTATATTTGTGTGATATGCAGGTTTGCAACAATTACAAATTGACTGCAGATATGCTCAGAAGAAATTATATGTGAAGAAACTAAAATGCGCTGTGAAGCATCAAAAAACAAGCACATTTCCTATTCAAGTTCTACCTATTGTGCAGTACGGAATTTTTTAGTAAATCCTATTTTCCGTTCAAGTCATATCTTATTCCCATTTAAAATGTTATTCAATCAAGTCTGATATATTCTAGAATAATATCTGCATAGCTAGTTTGATGATGATGCTAATAATTGTTCACTTTAAGGCATTGTCCATTCCATTATATTATGAGAATTATTAATAAATGTAAATATTCCTATATGTATAATTATTATTTGTCTTTGATTTTCGTTGGCCTTAAAAAAATGGGTGGAAATAATTATTCGCACTAATAATAATTTTCTGAATTCGATTTATTATTGTTAGTTTATAAAATGACACGAGAATCCAAGATACATTCATTTCCACGAGTACATCCATTTTTATACATACTTAATCCTTAGCGTTATTGCATAAAGCCACCGTACATATTATACTTGAATATCAATAAATATAAACTCTCGATGACATTGGCAGTCATTCTTATCTTAATACGCAAACTACCTACATTATCAATTTCGCACCTTTTTAAACGTGCGAAAACTTTCAAACCGATTAATTTGGTTGGTTGGCATTTAGTCGTGGTCGAATTCCTTTCGGAATTCTTGGGATCGAATTCCTTTCGGAATTCTTGGGATCGAATTTGCACTACTAGTATAACTATAAACAGTTCAAATAGCAACATTACTATTGTTAGTCAATTAAAGAATGCTAAAAAAATTAATTAGCTAATTATATGGCAGCTGAGACTAGGAATATAAGGCACCAATAATAATACGTGTTAGCAGCAAGAAGAAAAATTAGGTAACCGTGTCATACCGTAATCCACTATATCGCTCCTTTCCTTTGCAACCTATTATTCTTTTTTTTGCATATTTTTGTCATTTATTTTCATTATACATAAGCGAGCGATGTAACAATTTGATAAGACTGCAGACTGCATCTGTCAATGTAAGCTTAGCACACCTACAATGTAGAAACGGAAGTCCTTGTTCGAAATACGATACTACAGTTTTAATTTATTTATTATAAAGTTAGTAAGAAATTATTTTATGAGAAGAATTCTTGGGAAGAGTAGCACAAGAGTGAATAAAGTCTTAATATTATTCCTTGTCACCTGAGACAGTCTTTGATAAGTGGTCGATGAGTTAGTCAGAAAAGTAAAAAAAACAAACAATACTTGTAGGTAAATATAAATAATCTGTGAATAACGGTGGGTTGGGTTTGACAAAATAATAAATTTTATAAAGAAAAAAAAAACACTTTAAAGCTGCGTGATCCCAAAATTTTAAAGGATTGACAAACGTTCAAATGACTTTCGGTATATTGATGTTGCACATCGATGTAAAATAATAACAATAATAATGGTACATGCATTTTTGTCCACATAAATAAATAATAAATGTATAAAAATTAAACGACTTTATATATTCTTTCTAGGAACAGGCTGATCGTTGGTTCTACGACGAGATGATTGGGAGAAATTGCTATTCTACGCCATCAGCTTCTGCTCCTTGAAGTTTTCCTACAAGCAATCGCACCCACCCTTTCGGCATTGGGTCCCCACTACTACCACCACCCACTAGATTTCCACTGCTGTGACTTGTCCCGGCCAACATACTGTTTCTTGAAATAGCTCGTTCCGTGAGAGGTGAATTTCCTCCGCTAGAGTCAGTGTCACTACAGCGTCGGCTGGAAGGGAAACTGGTGGATTTTGAGGGGGACAATTCAATGACGGTATTTATGGTGGAGGTGGAATGTTGAGAACTGCAAGAAGAAATTATACAGATAATAAATAAATGGGATTGAGAGGAATATTATTTTGTTAAAATTCTTATTACCTTGTTTCACATTCATCCTCACCACGACTTATGCGCCCTTGCTTCCACAGTTCCAACTCATTTCGTCTCTCCTGTATTGATTTGATTCCTTCAAAGGAGGGACTGGGGAGTTCTTCACGATGGAATTGAGAGCATTCTTCTAAATGTTTTAACTTCTCAATTATCGCTTGGCTCCGAATTAGTCGGCTACTGCGTCGATTTTGATTATCATTTGGCAGGGGAGAAGAAGGCAATCTTGAGTTACTTAGACGCGCAGCTAGAATAGAGATGGAACTAAGTTGAGCACTGTTGGCGAAACATGGGTGTCGTTGAGAAGGAGACTTATTTGAAGCAGAGTCCAGACTGTCTTGAAAACTATTTGACAATCCCCAACTGCTACTATATTGACTTCCTTGAATAGACGAATTAGTGGAAGCATTCTCATCTGCGCTGTAGATGGCACTGTCCGGAAACAACTCACTTTCCAATAGACTTTCAATTGCTTCAAATGACCTCTCATAAAAACTGTCAGCGTCAGAGTCAGAATGTGCTTCTATTTCTTGGTCAATGTAGCTGAGATAAAGTTCTTTATGATTGATGGCCTTTCGATTAGGTCGGTAAATACTTCTGACAACTCCTTCATGAATTTCAAGTCCATCGAGTGCACCACTATCTGGGATGTGGCTACTACTACCAGATAGACTTTCACCAAGACCTGAGGAAGCTTTTTCGTCTGTGGAGCTAGCAGAGGTGACAGTGGAAGAGATTGACATTACAGAATGGGGACGAAGATTCTCATTCAATAATAGTTTGGATAAGGTATAATCAGACTGTTCGCTTGATTGGTGAGCAAGCCGAGCTCCAATCTTTGATGTCATATTATTGCTGCTTTCACAGCTTCCAATGCTACCAAAGCCACTAGAGCCCACACTTTCACAGTTCTCGCTATCAGAATCCCGATCTTCTCTCACAATGTTGCGGAGTTTTTGCTTCAAGGATTTTCTGTAATTTTTCAGACCATTTCCATTACTCATCTTTCTCCCATTTTCTTGAGCTGATGTTTTAGTAGAACTGGAATCCGAGGTGGCGGAAATATTGGAGAAAGACCCAAAATTGATATTATCTTTGACTGAACCTCCAGACCCACCACCACCAGACAGCATATTAACTTTGAGACCTGACAAGCGATGCGTAACATTTAATAAAGAAGATACGATGTGCTTGATGGAGGACTTTGATGAGCGGTAAATCTTGTGATCTGGGTGAAGGCTGTTGATATTCTCCAAAGATGTCATAGGTGTTAAATCCGCTCCTAAATCTTCCAATTCTTCGGCAGTCGCGGTGGAATTGGGCGACTTTCTTCCAATCTGGTTGTTGAATTTATTCATGTACTGTTCCATCTCGTCATAATTTATGTCAGAAGAGCAAGGAATTGTCATAGGCCGGTCTGCCAGCTTCCCATCTCGTAACCGGGATTTGAAAAGGAAATTTGTCATCTCATCCGGAGTTTGGAGATTGGGAGAATCTCTGGTAGGTTGAGGAGAGGGAAGAGTATGTTGTTGTCCAACCTGAAAACTGCGGGGTAGTGAACCGGACTTATTATTAGGTGTGGCTAAATGCTCTTCTTGTTTCATCAGCCATACTGACGGGAGGGTTGGTATATTAGCTTCAGACGATGATGAAGAATCGGAGCTAAAGGGGAAAACGCCCGAGTCACCATGTGGTAGTGGCAGAGGATCCTTCATAGCCTCATCTGCACCTTGATGATTAGGCTCTTTTCTTGTACAACTGAAAGAGTGAGTATGGCGAATGTTGGTCTTTCCCTTTGAAAGCTTGATTGGAGAATCCCCCTGTTTACTGGGCCGATTGTCCCCACTTCGCCTAAAACTGCTCCACAATAGGGAGAGAGGGTCATAATGTGAGAATGGATGACCACGTCTTGGGGTGAGTGTTGCTTTGTTCCCTGGATCGCTTACAGTTCGTTGAACATTTTTCAAGGTAGTAGTGGGCATCACAACATCATCATTCGGTTCAATGCAGATATTTTCGGAACTCATTTCAGCCATGTCGGAAGATGAACCGATTCCATTAGATGATGAACCTTGACTGACATTACTTCCAGAAGAGTTATTTTTCTTCCCATCGTTTGTTGGATTCTTTTTGTTGGGGGAAGAAGAGGATTGATCCTCTGTCTCTGTCTCTGCATCGCTTTCTTCCTCCTCATGAAGTTGTTTTCGTTGATGTTGTGTCAAAGCTTTCCTTAGCTGAACTTTACTCAGAATCCTTTGGAATTCTCTATTCTGCATGACCAGCTGTCCTACAATTTGTTCGATGGATTCTCTTCTTTCCTCCACACCACTTGGTAGACACTTTTCAACTTCCACACTTTCATCCAGAGGTTGAGACGGTTCTTCTTCCTCCAAATACTCGCCATCCTCCTCTCCAATGCTCTCGGTGGAATCAAGGGTCAAATTTGACGTTCCGTGGTGACTTGGGGACATTAATTCACTCCCTTTCCCCGATTTCCCTGACTCGTGAGTGTGGTATATACCCGGCTCTGATTTCCTTCTCCATCCACTTAGCTTCTTCACCTAAATGGAGAAACATTTTTCATCATACATTATTCATCCATCATTTCCGAATGCCTTGGGGCTGCCAAACAGTCTCGTATCCAATCTCACACCAAAAATTCTCAAAATATCAAACAAACGAAAACAAATCTCGCGTGTAAATGCATATTAAAATAGAAATGAAAGGGAAACCACAGGGCTGCAAAGATGTTTTATTTTTCCTTGTCAGTTTCCACATTGCAGTTAGGATTTGTTCCTGTCTCGTGAGATTTGCACCCTTTCTTTCTTTCATCAACCTGAATGCATTTCCTTTTCTTTTCAGAAAAAAATACAAGTTCCGGTCTACCACAAAATCAACTATAATAAATGCTCATGATTTCTTAAGAATTTTTTTATTCAGCTGAACTTATACATGACTTATACTTACTTACTAGTGCTTAAGGTGTATTTCTACACACCCAATATTAACACCTCACGCCTAGAAATCTATCATCGTATGAAAACAAAGGTGAGAAACATGTAAAAAAGTGTTGGTGGATTTACTTTTGTAGTACACCCAGCATGCAAAGAAAATCAATTACGCCAAAACACCTTGAACTTATCGTCCCCATTATGTCCAGCACGGAAAAGACATTAAATGAATTTAAAGTGCAAAGTCAATTCTATTGTCTTTCTTCCATTCTCTTTGTTTTGTTTCATTGACGATGTGTCATGTGGGGAGTTGGCCAATTTCCAGGTTTTGGAAATGCATCTCATTTAATCACCGAAACAAAAGACATAAACCTTCACATCTGGGCATCCCACCACGATCCCACCCTTCATGATATGGCTTGAGTTTAATGGTCGTAAAGACCGTAAGTCCAGAATGCAAGTACTAAGTATGTGGCAATGTATAACTCTTGTGAAATGACCACTGACAAAGACCTAAAGCTCAAATTACGTACCAAACGAGCCCAGTCCCATTGGAGATGATTCACGAGCATAAGAAAACCCCTAAATCTCAACTCTCGATACAGACTGTTAGCCTCCACACTATTCGTTTGCGAAATTATACATCTTCTATTTCGTACAAAGCTTTGTCTCATAAAATCAACAAGATTTCCTCTGAGTCTGAGACAACATTTATAATAAATAAAATTTAAGATTATTACTCGAAGAATTTCTTAGTTATTCTCAAAGTATGAACTGTTTCTAATGTGTTCACAGTGTGACATTATTGCATACGAGACTTTGGGGAAGGCAACCCCAAATGGACATTTGTTCACATTATACTGATAGTATTGACGTTGGGGTTAATTGCATACCAATTTCTTTTCGGTGGATCCAGCAGAGGATGGTGGACAACTGGCCGAGCTCATTTTCCGATCGATGGAAATCTCCCTTTCACGGCTGTCACGGCTTTCACTTCTCTCCCTGGAACTGTCCGTTGAATTCTTCCTCCGACGACCCAAACTCTGTCACAATTTTGGAGAGAGCATACTTAAGTAAACATTGAACATTAGGGATGCATACAGGGTACAAGGGCATAATAATAATAATGAGGATGGGAAACATAGATTTTGGGAAATGATGGCTGTATATATGTATGTAAATAATACATATTTACTTGATAGAAAGGTTCTTATTTTGAGTTATTTGATTTATGCCCTGCTCAAGGCATTTGTAAATAGCAACATACTCATAAAAATTATTCCACTACAAATTCTCCATAGTTCGATCACTCAGAACCAAATCAAGTAATGTTCAATTGAATTTTTCATTTCTGGGGAAAATTCTGAAAAGTTGCTTTCTCCAATCCACTCCCAAATATTGACTTTGAGAGTGTATTGATTTGATGAGACCGACAAAAGACCTGTCAGTCTCTTATTAAATTCTTGTGATTTCATTTGGTCTCATTTGACAGCTTTTTGTGAAAGTAGAGTTTGAATTTGAGAATTGGGTAGCATCTGCAAGGGTGGCTAAATGGGAGAAGAAGGGTGAGTAGGAAATGCAGGAGGATGGTTTGGGGGAGGTTGGAGCGATAAGCAAAAAACTTAATGCCTTCCCTACTTGAGTAAAGAAGTGGAAATTCGCTCAAATATATCGAAATCTACCTCTTTCGGGCTCATCATATCACTTTTTCGTGCCCTTCTCAGTCGGGCTTTGAGACTGGACTCTGATTTTCGATCCTTCTCCTGCTTTCTTCGTTCCAAGTACTCTGGAGCTGAATGCTGTCTTTTCGTCGGCACTTTCTCCACGTTCCCTTCCCCTGTACATTAGAAAACACAAAAGAAAAATGGTAAAGAAATTGTGTAATAATTTTAGACATCCATTTCAAAGCAACCAAACCACTACTACACGACCGAGAAAGCGTGTATATTCCACCCTTCGCTTTCCATTCCCATTGTCAACTGTATCAAAGACAAGGTAATTGGACAAGAAGAAGAGTTGAATCCGTTTAAATTAAGCAATTTGTATTCCTCCCAGTTCTAATCCCGAATTGAAGAATAATTTTGTCCTCCTTGGGAGAAAGAAGGTTGGATTGAGATGCGGAATTGTTAGAGTGTTTCGGATTTATTTCACTCTGTAGTAGGTAGTGTAGGACAAATTTTATTAACACAGATTTATTTTGGAAGGTAAGCGAAACGGAATTTTGAGAATTGCTGTGAGTTCCAACCGTGAAAGTACAGGATGGTCTTGTTTCGAATCGTTACAAACCAAACCACGAGCGACACATGCATTACATTTAAGTCACGTCATAGGTACAACTGTGTGTGGTTTCATCCATGAAGGAACATCACATTAGCATTAGATTAGATTAAGTGTGTGTGTATGTACCTTCAGGCCTTTGCTGTCCTAGTTCCATCATTATCAATTGACGGGCATGTGTGGGTATCACGGCGTGATAATTCTCCAGAATAACCCGTTTCAGTTGTAAAGTCCACTCCCTTTTTTGCTCAAGAGTTCTTGCCTAAAATTACACGTCACAAAAGTAAAGTATAATTAAATTCACG
>JAQFZJ010000772.1:0-17183 GCA_034695645.1 Folsomia fimetaria
TTGTCAACAATCGAAACCATGGTTTTCAACAATCGTTGTTAGGAGGAAGGACGGAGGAAAGTGAACTATAAACGCGACTAATGAGTTTAGCACAAAATATTGGAATTAATCTTTAAATTGTTTGAAAATGGTCCACATCGTCGTTTTTTTAATTTATTTATGTACTTCATCTGCATGTTGTTGGTATTGACAACAGAAACATAAATTAGTTTGTACCCAATTTCAATTGAAAGGTACATACGAAATAGCTACGCTATACTTACTTTTGATTGGAAGATTCAAAAAATGTCATTTCTTTAAGTTTAATTTTTAAGTACTTAAAGAATAATAAATTCATATACAACTATGAAAATTAAAATATTAGAAAATACCTAGAATAAATACCCGAAAATAAATATCTACTAATAGTTCATACATGAATACAGCATGAGTGAGGCACGTAGGTAGTTGCCAAAGTATCTAGTTCAGAAAGTTATAATTTAAAGGAAAGAAATTCTGACAAATCAAGATGAGATGAATATGAATGTACGAGTACATACAATTCCCTAAATTCAAGACACTTGCCCACCTATATATCAATAAACCAAGTCATATAATATACGATGCCGTAGGGAATATACGACTTTGTCAAAATATAGTCTAGTCCAACTATTTATCTTAGCGTTAGCAACGTTGCCTTCACTTCACATCCCTTCGCCTTGAATCAAAAAAGGTGCATTGTTAGTTGTTTTCGTCCACTTTTGCTTCTTAGTAGGGTAAAAGTGCATTGCTTGTTCCATCCCCATTCTTTCCAGTTACGCATATCTTGACCACGTACTGTTACATTACCATCATCCCAACTGTACATTTTAAGGTTGATACATATTTTGTTTGAGGGAATACGGTCAAGGGCAGGGCAATATTCTTTTACAACATATAGTAGGGACTATTGTTGCATACCCTTCTTACAAATCCTTCGATGAACAAGTTTCTTTGTAAAGGTTGGGTTTATTAATAACCCGCTCCTCTTCCTAGCCCCATCGAATTACAATATTTATATTAATTTCTAAAGCATTTGACGAACATAACTACCTTGAACACTCACGCACACACATTTCAGCCATGAAAGCCACAAACTCCACTTATCGACGCGCTACGAATTTATGGCTGTTCATATTTATAATTGTGATGACGATAACGTCATTTTCAATTTTATTGTGTGTACAACCAGCCCAGTTTTGCACCCCAGTTTCCAGCAATATTAGTGCAAGAGCCTTCCTGTTGGGACTATTGCTGGCGACCTTAATTTTTTGTATAGATAAGTCTGCTCGGCATGCAGAGGAAGGAAAGAATTTAAATGAACAGTGTGAAGAAAAAGCAGGTATCCGAATTTATTTGATATTACATATTTGGTGGATATATTACAATATGTATAAGACAAATTTATAGTGTCACCAACTTGTAACCCACTCGCGCCACAGCCCTTTCTAAAAGCAAGGTTACTCTTTCTCTGGACCGGAAATGTGCCCTCACCGGTTGAACACTACTTCACCAATCCCATTCACCAAATGAAGCTATGGTGGGCAGAGTTCAGGTAAATAGAGGAAAGGTTACACTACAAAATGCAATTATCTATGACAATTTCGTTAACCAAGTCACGATAATTTATTCATAGGGAGCAATTTTTCAACAAAACGTACCAATATGTTTTAGAACAGATAGCTAAAGGTGCAGTGTCACATGAAGAGTTGGACGTGGGTATAAATTCAAATTTCTGCAACGCAATGGTTAAGTATTTCGATCCGAACAATATTGCTGAAACTCCAATAATGTTTTGCGAATTGACCGAAGAAATTGCGAAGGTTATTTTCCAAGCAATTCAAGAAAAGCAGAATTATGGAACTGATTGGAAAAATGAAATTTACAATGTATGAAATTTCTGTACTGTGGGAAAAATATGTATGACATGAGTATTTCCATATTTAGATGATTACCAATTATGACATTCTTGTTCCCACACATTTCAAATTACCTGAATTTCAATCTGGACAGTTAACTGCTTATCAAAGCCTCGAATTGGCGAAACGGTTCTACTACCTAGTGGTAGAACGAAAGGAATTCTTACCATCTGAAAACGAAGAGCTTGCTAAAACACTAAATCTAAAACCTGGACAGGTGAGAACAATTTTTACACGTTTAACCATTATTATACATATTTCAGGTAGTAATTGTGTGTATTGAATGATAGGTTAATTTTTGGTTCCATGAGAGACAAATCCAACACAAATATGAAGTGGCTAGCATTAGAAATGCAAAAGCAGAGAAACTAGCGGAGAAGTGACTTTGTATATTGTACAACTATTATTCATGACCTTTCTAGAATGATTTGCAAAAACAGAAGCTTATAAGATGAACTAAATTAAATTCCTTAGACACTTGTTCTACAGATCAATTTTTAAAACTAAAAATTAGCTCCTTCAATTTAATTCCAAGTTTGTGTACATGTATTTATTTTTTCATGTGGAGACTATTTCTGCGAAACATTTCCCCTGAAAAGGCGATAGTAAAGTCGAATAATTGAATCATCAAGATTTTAAAAGTCCAAACTCCATTTATAAACACTAGCATAAAGTTGAGCATGTTGAACAAACGTCCTTTTCCTTTAACCTCTGAAAAAATAATAAATTAATTAAAATTGGACAATATGAGTAATAATTCTTCCAATAACAATGTGCAACTTTTTTTAATCAATCTGGACACGACCAAATTAAACAAACTAAGTTCGTATTAGAAAGAATCCTATCAGTTACGCAATGTAGTTCTCCCTGTTCACTATTAGGAGAAGTTCAGTTAAAATTTTGAAAAACGGCGACATGCGTAGATATTTTTTGAAAGGGACAATCAAATTAAAGGGTAAAATTGTACAGATGAACTAATTCCCTGGACATTTTAACAAAATACATTGACCCTACCAATCTCGTAAAATGTTGCAATTTGTCACGTTGAATTTGGGATCACCACTAGAAGTATTTATAGTGTGGAGAAAAATGTCATCCTCCACAAGCTCAATTAAATTGGAGGTAAATTTGTTGAATAGCTTGTTTTATCAATCATTTTTCACTACGACTTTCATTTATTCCGCATAAAATAATAAACTTTAGACTACATTTTAATTCTTAACACCATATTTTCTCATAAAGGACAATGTATTTCTTTCTTTTGTGGAACTACAGCCAACCGCCTAGGCGCGATCCAAACGCAAAAATGGCCTTTTTTAAGACCCCCGCCTTTCCCCCCTTTGTCACGATAACGGGGACGGTGCCCCCCCCCCCCACTCCCTTGCCATAACATAACGAATCTCAATTTTCCCAAATCAGATTTAGAATCCCTGGGAATTTACTGTAATAAATGTAATTCATTCAAAATTGTCATGCTCCGTCCAATCACGACCATGCCCCTCTTCATTAAAATAATGTAATTTATCGGAATGCGAGCTAAAATTTTAACATAAATATAGAAGATAAGCTCAACCTGGTACTGGTATCATTAGACATACGACATATGAGTCATTCGTTTTGTTGAAGTCGCAAGAACTTGCTAAATAACCACAACTTATTATTTTGCCATAAGTATCATAGCCCCGTTTTCTTACACCTGATACAAATATTCGTTCGCTGAGCGCAACTATCTATATCACAGATTTCCATTAAAAATGTCAATAACACGTGTTCTGTATAACTTGGAAGCTTAAAAGTCTTTTAATAAAAGGAAATGATAGCAGTTTAAGACGACAACAAGTAATTTTCTGTTCCCCACAAAATAATAAAAAAAGGAACTTCCCGGATTTTCTTAACGCAGCCCAATAGATTGTCAATTTCTTTGCGGTTTTCCTCTTGATAGTTGCATGCATTTTACAGGAAATTGGGGTTTGAAGCAACTTGGAGGCTCAAAAATAAATTCATTCCTTCAATTCCACTCGGAAATTCAAGCGATAAAAATGAACTCATTTATGGTAATTACAGCTTTGTGCACTTTGTTCACTATTATCAATGTGGATTGCGTAAGTTATCAGCTCTAAAAATTATGTATATCTAAATCCGATAATATTTACTATACTGATAAATAAATACAATTATATAATATGATGAAATATTTATACGTAGCGAAATTACAATTATTATGGATCTAATCATAATAATCAGCGCATTCATGAAGCCCAAGTGTGGGAAGTGATTGAGCCCGGACCATCACGCCCACGGACGTCATCTTCAACCCAATATGGACAATCCCAACATGGACAATCCCAATGGGGACAGTACAATGCACGGCCACGGCAAACATTCCAGAATTATAATAATTATAATTATCGGTGGTAGTAGAAACGAATATTATACTATTGTTTGGTAATAAAATTCAAGGATTAATTGGGTATTGGGTCCATATTCGTACTTTAACATCGGGAATTTGATTTAATTATTCTTCATTTGTTTTTTCAATTAATTAGTCTAGATTCTAGTTTCATGTTGACAAGACTCTGTCTGCTTGTCTGCAGGATGGAAAATGGAATAAGTCAGTTTTATAATATTTTTGGTTTTTGTCGAACCAATGCAATTAGGCGTTTCCATAATTTTACCACATTCTAATGCTCTACATAGCTTACACTACCGATCGAACATAAATATTAAATCCCAAATCCCGACCACATCCATCATTATAGTAATAATTCTTATAACCGATCCGACAACTTTAATATCTAGATACCGCCAACTCCGTTAAAACGGAGTCGGTTTTAACCTACGCCGTTATAGTTGCAATTGCATCAGCAAGGAGTACAAGTATAGCATGGCCAACCCCGCCGCTCACATTCCGATCGACATTCAAATGGGAATAAATTCCCACACAAACCAGGGCATAAACTGTCCCAAAGCCCATTCGCGCCATTGTTGTCCGACAGTGACTAGACAGTCAGTCCTAGAATTCGTCACATTACAAAACCGGAATACATAATAGTCAATTGCAAGTGGCATATTCTTTTCTGTTTGATGATGTTGCGTATATAATTCCGTGCATAAAACCATGTTGAATGAATTTCACATCGCGGTGATTAAATGAAAAAGTGGGTTACGTAAAGAAGCCACTAGAGAAGTGTTTGTATCTTTACTGGGAATGTACTCGATAGCTAGATGAATGAATTTTCGGCTAAAGTAAATGAATTGTGTAATTAAATTGTGTTTAAAAAAATTGAGAAGGCGTTCCTTAATCTATTAAGTTAACAACCTATTTATTCTGCACAGAGACGCTTGCCATAGCGAAGTTATTGAAATATCTCTCGTTTCCCCGTCCCCCCAAAATTCGGCCCCACTTGATCCTTATCCACCAACGCATCCACTACCGGTCCCCAGACTGCTTGGTCACTCCCGTAAATGGAAATTTTCTCAACTGAATTTACAGGAAGGAGAGGCTTGACCATTGAGTACATAATGGAAAATACACCCGGCGCATTAATCAAGACTGCGCGCCACAAAATCTCTGGAAAATATGCTTCATAGTTAGACGCCACTTTTAACACGCTCTGCATACTTTTAACATGCAGCAGCTGTGAATACGAGAATCCATCCAGGTCCAGGAGGAAAAGGGCTTGTGATCCCTTTAAGGATCCTCTATTCACTTCCTCCACACATTTGCGCAAGATAGATTCCAACATTTGGTTGGTGTATTGGAAGTAGACGTCCTGTCCGAAAGTAAGTATGATCCTTTTTATATCCCACTTCCCGTAAAGTACTTCAATAATGGGACGCCCTTCTTTATCCCTGCCGGCAAAGTGGTAGGGACTTATTTCATGGAGGTGAAGTGGGAATTTCTTGTCTAGAACGCATGACAGTCCATGCTCTTGGCGCCATCTTAGATTCTGAAACATAAGAAAGGGTCCAATTTGAAGGGATCATTCATATGATAGGTTATCAAAGGTCATCACTCTGTGACCTTTAAACGTACTTCACGCAACATTTTCTCGGCGGCATCCAGGTTTTCATTTCTTGCCCGGATCCACCGCACCAGGTAAGATTCACTAAGCTGTTCTTCATTATCCAAAATAGTGCCCATTCGACTCCGCAACTTAGCATGGCAAAAGTAAACGAGAAGATTTATTTTTAATTGATTACATTGTCCCATTAAACGATTCTTTAATTCTAATTATATAATTCGATTTACCTGATTAATCAGTTGCACCTCGTTGTTAGTCAGCTCTGCCATTTTGCGTGCAAGGAGTTATGTTCCAAGTATTAACTAGACAGTCTGATCCCAAGTGTTTGGTCCGATTGAACAAGGATAATTTAGTCAATTACGCAACATTTCGGCATTTTAGG
Source organism: Folsomia fimetaria (assembly GCA_034695645.1). Lineage (NCBI taxonomy): Eukaryota > Metazoa > Arthropoda > Collembola > Entomobryomorpha > Isotomidae > Folsomia > Folsomia fimetaria. The sequence goes on from JAQFZJ010000772.1 coordinate 6,345, forward strand.
AAGCATGACCAGGAAATACTCCTTTATGGGAACAATTTCAATTTTATGATCCATTTCCTCTTATTAACATCTTTTGAAGGGATATATATTACTCATGTGTATGCACTATTTCCAACGTGGAAAGAGTATTCATTAAACTGCTGCTATATTTTATGCAGTAAGTAGTTGCATAATAAGGAAAGTGTTTCAGAAATAGTTGCATTAAAAGACTTAAGGTGCAATTTAGGTTAATGTAAATATTCACCTTAAATCATACCATCTTTAAAGCAAGATGTCATCAAGTATTTGGTTTACTGCCTCTCACAGTGATATGATATGATGATTCGGATCACTACTTTAGAAAAGTCGTATATGTTTGTATACCTCAAGGGAGACAGATGATGCAGAATTTATCCCATAAATTATTAACACTACAAAAAGTTTAGAGAATAGATAAATAAATCTTGAATGCTGACGACAAAAGAAATAAGAAAGATTGGATTTTGGTTCCAATCCTTAATCCTGAAGAGGTTCAACTGGAGTAAACGAATCATGAGATTGTGTCCCATCTGTCCATAATTCTTCTAATCTATAAAAACCGGTTATTCTTTCAATTCAATTTGTATGATTTTTGTTGATTTTGAGTCATACTTGGAAATGTAACGTAATAACACGTCTGAATTGACCAAGGAACATATTCTTAACCAGTCAACAGAATTTCATGTCCTTAATTAGAAACAAGTTATTACTACGAATGAATCACATAAAGGTGAAATGTGAATCATTAAATTATGGAACGCTTTCACTTAAACGTAATACCTTATTAACGCCCGCCATTTGTGGGCAAGAATCCCATGAATTGAGCCAAGTTGGATCGCTTGGTGGAGATAAAAATAATTGAGGAATGACAAACATCTAGTATTCCATGGATCTTGAGAGTAAGGGGCAGAATAGTATAATGAAAATTAACGCGTTGGGAACTACGGACAATGTTACCACAATATATTCATTTTCTTTTGTTTCAAATAACTTCTGCCCATGCACTCAAATTGCAGTAATACAAATCCTAAAATATACAGACCTCTTAAGTGATTGTCCAGATTTGAGATGGGCCACCTCGTTCGTATGGCTAATGGAAAAGAAGTTATAAGATGAACTGATCAAAATTTACACAATTATCGATTCATAATACATATAGATTGTGCATTAAACGGCGCTTTGTTTCGCCCCTTCTTTACATTCGTTTGTAACGGTAGTACATGGTAAAAAAAACGAGCGTGGTAGTCATAGCAACGGATACGTTGGCAGAAGTCAACTTATTGGCATCCTTAATCTATATTTAACTTTGTTTGTTGGTTCACCTATATGAAGTCCATATGCAAAAGATTGTTACTAATAAATCTAGTCATTGCGCAGTCCATTTATAATAATAATAAATTGTGTGTAGTTACTTTGATCATTTTCCTGGAAAAACTAATAATGCGCATGGCAACTTATTATGTTTATTACACAGTTAATCAAAAATTCTCCTCACAACATGTACTTATGGAGAGTGCCAGACCAAATACTTAATTGGTTCAGCTCTATCCTATATGGATTCGGTTTAAAATATCCCTACAATATAATGCTAAGGAAACCGGTTACAAGTTGTGCAAATGTCACATATGTACTTTCCGAACTACTCTTATCTGAAGATCTTCTAGGATAACCCGGTACTAATAATCCATTTATTGTTAACCGACTTGCGTATTTTGTCAAATAACAAAAATCCCATAATCCGTCAATTACATTTTTACAAATCAACAGTGTTAATCTCGCAGTGGAATGGATTTACCAAGTTAAGTTGTCATGTTTGAAGTAAATTTTAAGTTGTTATTGAACCTCCAGTTCTGCTTAATGGATAATCAATTAATAATAAAGTGTCAAATTTGTGTTATGTATTCCATGAAATTCCAACTTGTGACGCTCATCTCGCTCTAAATACAATGCAGTCATTTCATGACAACTTATAGCAAAAGTTGGCATTCCATTGTGTTCCTATCCAACTGCGTAAGAGTGAGAATATAAACTGGCTGCCTTGGAATGAAACAGCTCACTGTCATTTCAATTGAATACATATACGACAACAACACAATGATGAAGTTTGGCTTAATTTTTCCCGTCTTACTCAGGGCGGCACTGGCTGGGCGGATCGACCCAAGTTTGAAACTTAAAATGGGTCAAGTCATGAAGGAATTATTGAGTTTCCCCAAATCATGGGACAAGTTGAGAATAACAAGACCATCTAATCTCTTATTGGTAATGCCAAAGTTTCAGCTCTTGTTTCGGCCTTGATGGAACTCACATCCAGCGCTCAGGCAAGCTTGGTCGCATCCGCTAAAGGATTAGGGCTTCACACGGAACAATTCTGGGCGTCTACCATCGTTGTCGTGAAAGGGTTGAAAACCGAAACACTAGAAAAACTGGCTGTCATTCATGGGGAATTCTTAATCCGAGAGCAACATACGGCGTTCATAATTGGTGATGATTTGGGTGCTGTGGAAACCAAACACCGTGTTAATAAATACTGTGTCACAACTAACCTTCCACGAGTGAATATATACCCTGAAAATAGCATGCATACAATTGTCGGGTTGCGTTGACGAATACAATGGAAAGAATATTTTCATTAATTATCTACAACTTAAGATACCATACAAAGTTATTTATAGCGCTTAATTATGTGATCACGACAGCTTGAGTTCCATCATTTCTCAGATAAGGAGACGACCATGCCACAAAAAGTAAGAGCAATGAAATAGCCTTTATAAATTATTATAAGTTTCACTCCAGCGAACAAGGAAAAGGTGGACTAAATTCCAGTTTTTATGTCTTCGCCACTACACTCAAATTAAGGAAAGTCAGCATTCCACAACATTTGCTATTTTAGAGTTTATAATAATTGATGAGTACTCAACACGCAATGCCATTTTTTCTGTACTGGCAACATTTCCTCGTTCCACTTCGTTTTTCCGTGCTTCAGTGTTTTCTTAACCAGCAATGGTTCAATTTATCAGGAATGTTAAGTCCAGTTTAATTTGCATTCAGAAAATCAATACTCTATTTCTCTTCGTTGCAACGATTTCTTAAATTTCAGCTTAAAATGCAAGTAACTCCAACAGCATATAGCGAATCCAACACATTCCAAACACAAGATGCAATTGGTGTTATCCACAGGATCCTAGAAAAATATCCAAACCGGTAATTAATTGATTTTGATAACTAACTTTAATTAAACCTAATATCCTAAATCTAATTTAGGCATTTTCCGATTATAATGGATATTGGTTGTGGAACAGGGAAAGTTACGGACATTTTAAAAGATACATTCCCCAATTCCACAATCATTGCAGTTGACATTGATCCAGCAATGATAGAATTTGCGAGAAATAATAGCAAGCATAAAGAAAAGGACGACAGTATTGTGGCGCAAATATTTGGCAAGTTAGGAAAGAACATGGAATATTTTCTGCAAGACTTTTCGCAACCTTGGGACAATTTGAGGGGCGAAATACAAGCACTTGAGGGCAAGGTGGACTTAATATTTAGCAGTCTTGTCTTCAACTGGATTCCTGAAGTAGAAAATGTTTGTTCCACTATTGGACGATTGCTGAAAGTTGATGGATTAATTTTTGCAAATATTGCAACAATGCAACCTGTTTACTCTTTTGATGCAACTGAAAAAGCCTTCATATCTGCGGAATCTGAGGTGCCAGAAGAACACGGAATTCATTTTAACGGAATTGATTTGGCTTTCAAATACAAATTTGCATCGGAAAACGATCAACAGGAAAAATGGCGAGATGAATTGAATAAGAATGGAGTACATCACGTTGAAATAGAGTCTCTCATAACCACATGGAAAATACCCAAACCAGAAATATTGGTCAATTTGGTCACAATTTGTAGAAGTTGGTACATGAAATTCTTACAATCGGACTGTTTGGATAAACTGGATGAATCAGAGGAAGGTAAACTCATGAAAGATATGTATGACGCGGTTGAGAAAGCACACTCGAGAGCGATATCTGAAGAACGAGAAGAATTTGTGCTGCCACGGTATGTCATTAACGCAACAAAAATATAATTAGTCAATTATCTACATTTACACATTTTTTATGTATACCATCCAATACATAGCACGTCTATGATATCTATGCACATTTATGAGCACAATGATAATAATAAATAATGGTGGTTCGTAAGAATGTTAGATAAGTGCCTAGCTTTGCAATCTTTTATGCAAATCCATGTTACCATCCACCATCCCTTGGTTTATTAGGACATATGCTAATTATGTCTGGAAATATGCAAATGATAAATATGCACTTCTTAAACCCAGCTTAACTATTAGGGGCAGTTAATCTATCATTGTTTAAGTCTGAATGCACTTCATTCCTAGAGCTTACTACAGGCAAAGTGTATGCTAAAGTTATTGTTGATGAAGTAGGCACACACTTTCTCTCTTTGTATTTGCACACTTTAGTAGAGGTTATGGTGAACGTTAAAGTAGTTTACAATCGATGAGACTTTGGGTTAACAAATCAACAAGGTAAGACAATATGAATTGCAGATTTAGGTGAAAATAAACCCCAACTAAATTTCTTGACCCTGTCTTTATGTGGGAATAGAGTTACCCGTCAGTCTGCAGTTTTGTTGCATGATTCATGCTGGAACCGGGTTCCAGACAGGATTATCAATTATGTCGTGTCATTCTGCATTTGTATCGTCTCCGTCATGCTTTTTATGCTCAACTTTTTTTTACTTCCATTGTGGAAATATCTAATTTATACTTTCGACTGCAACTACAAAATTGATTAAATTAACAAATAATGTACTTCACCGACCAAGCTAAATTTCTGTTGTAGACAGGCGAAAAGGAAATCAATAATCCTTTTCATGTCTTTCTTTCTCTGTATAAATATATCTGAAATAAGTAACGTAGCCTGATTGGAGGACTCATAATGTTAGTCACTCATATTACTTGGTTGGAATTTACAAACTTTGTTGCATTCTGCATTACTTTCACTTTTCATAAGTTGAGTTCTCTAACTGTGTGGGTATCTCATAATCCCACTCACTTATTATTACAATTACAATTATTTCCAAAGGGCAAAGTAAGTGGACACAGTTGCAAAAGGTTGTTGAAGTGTACAATTATGTAACTGACTAAAACGGCATTTAAATGGTAATATAATATCTTTTTTAAGAACCTCTTCATCCTTCACCTTATACTAAAATTGTCAGAACCACGGCCTTACATTCCCGATATATGGCGGTCCTTGGGTACCGTAGTTAGGAAGCATAATAGCTGTAAAGCCTGATGAAGTACACTCTTTCTAAGACACTTGGTAATGATTTTCCGAAAAAATTATTACCGGAAGGTTGGCAACAAAACTGGTGCTAGAACTTCACACCAAGGGGTTACACCAGAAACGATTAAAATGTTACCAGAATAGTAATAAATTTAGATTTTATAGTATATAAGGAGGAACAAGTCATGTACTTTACTGTAAGTAATTATGGAGTAGTGGCAAAGTGCAAGACTGTAATGCTAAAGATAAAGGTTCAATTCAAGATGATTGTGTTTTTTTTTGCAAAATTGAGTTTTTATCGTGGTGGTAATAAATTGTTACCCGTTACAATTTCGCGTTACAATTTCCTACCGTGTGGTTTAAAGTTTGTTAAAAATTTACAACCAGTTTTTAAATAAAATGAACAAGAAATGCAAATTTTGTTTCTTAAATAATGTATTATTTGCATACCTTATTGGCAAACCAAAAGCACCATGGAATAAAGACTATTAAATTGTATGATACGTAATAAATTATTAAATTAAAGACGAAGCTTTGTAAATTTTGTAGGTGTACTTTCATTTAATAATAATAATAATTTATTCAGTGAGATATCCTAAATAATTGGTTATTGCATCTCGACGTATTCCCCATATATACAGTTATTATTAGAAAACAGGTTAAACGGATTTTTTAGATTCACTGAGCTCCATTTGCTAAATAAGTCAAAGATGTCTTCCAGTCTATGTTGATTATGAATATAATGTTTCTTGCATTGGTGTTTGAATACATTCACATTCATAAGGTTTGTCGATTTACTAATGTTGAGAGGTACATAGATCCAATAGTTACAGATCAATAAAGTTTATCAAAACCCTTGTAATGTATTATAATTTCAAATACTCAGGAAGAGCTAACGGTTCACTCAAGTATAACAAATTAAAATAGTTACTACTAAGCGAAGACAGCATTAAAGATTAATGGCCCTCGGCTCTGAAAATGATAGCATTGCATAATTTAACCAAACTGAGCTAAGCAAACACAATTGTCGATGTCATTTAATTCAATATGGTGTAAATGAGTCCAAGTCCAAGCGAGACATAAATTAATAAGTAAATTTATGGTCAAATCATGAACAGAAAGAGACGACAATCATTAATTATCCCTGAATGCTGTCAAATGAATTATATGATGGCGACACAGTTGCTGTTTTGCATATTTATGTAAGGATTCCTCAACTGTATCAACTGAACATCTTTCAATATCCTTTTGTAGTTACATAAGAAAATCAATATAACGGACAATTTAAACTACTAGTCAGATTATCCGATTATGCGTTAATTTTCAAGGTTGAATTAAATAGAAATATGTAGTCATGTTCACTCAAAATCATTAGCTTGAACACAAATCAATATTTCATGGTATTCATCTTCCAATGAGATGGATTTTACTCGTCAATTTTGCTTATCCATTCCTTCCTTCTGCTTACTCAAACTTTCTCTGCACTATCTGGGAGTGATCCCCATAATCAATAACAAATACATACTGTAATTAAATGTATCTGGTTCATAGCACAGTTAATTAAACAACAGCACATCGCTCAATACAGTGCAGTGTCATTAACTGGCCTGTCCTTTCTTTCTTCATGTACAAAATCTTAGATTGAAGTAATGATATCTGCATAACACCTACATCCACACTAAATAATTAAGTTAATCTTAATCGAAAATCTTATTTCCGCCTTTTGATGTAATTAGAATTTGTCTTGTCAATAACCCAATTCTTTCCATCCAGCAGAACTTCAAGTATGTATTAAAATTGATACCCAAAGTTAGTATGATTTTAATGAAACACTAACTGTCCGCTGCTCACCTGTCCAGAACCGTGTACGGGTTGGACCGGTTTCTAGTCGGCATAAAAGCCCCTTTGTAAATATGTTCACCACACAATTTCTACATGTCCTGATTCGGCACTTTAACCATTGCCGCCATTTGAAATGCATCCCATTTGAGTTTAACCCAGAGTTGAAAATACTGACTTTGACGACATCCCGTAAATCCATTCGAATGTTTCGAATCCAATGCGTGCTAACCTTGTTGTACTGTATCGTCATGTTTCTCCACCTTTGTTTCGGTCCACTATCATTGCAAAAAAAGTTTCAGGGAAGTGTCTTCTTCTTTTGTTATGCCATCGGGCTAACATCGAGATGGAATTATCAGTTAGACATAACCCCTGCGCAAGTGATCAACTCGTTCATGAAGTTTGAGATGCAGGAGTTGAAAGGTATACTCTCATCTTGCCCCTGCATTGATTGTAATAGTTATACCTTGTTTATCTAACAGATGTTGTTGGAATGCCAAAGTCAATGAAGGTCAAAGCATTAACCTTGCTGCTGCACATGCTTCAATGTACTTTCTGTGCAATACCGGTCGCAATATTTGCATTGCTCATATTCGATCCTTGTTGTCCACCCTTTCTACTCTCCACGTCAGGACATTGCTCAAACATCGAGTGGACAATATTTAGACTTGAAATCTTGGTCGTACTTTTCGAATCGTGGATGGCATTGCACATGTTCTATTCAGCAGCCACCTGGGCAGTCTACTTGATGATGGTGGGAATTGTCAGCATACTGAACTATTTTCAAGTATTGAAAGGGTGGGACAAATTTAAACATAATTTCATTTTGCCCCATGATAATGTTCTATGCTATATACAGGGAAATTAAGAAGGCCCAAAATCTCCATGACAACCGGAAGTGTATTCAACTATATCGGAAAATTCAGATACTTGAAAAGCTCCTAAATGGCTTCCTCATGGCCCGAATCCTTCCTGTAATGATATCATGTATCCCAGCTCTTCAAATCTTGGCGCACTTTGTGTGTATTAATATGCATGAGGAAATTCAAATGCCCGGATTTCTTGTATTCCCCCTCATATGTGCTGACGCCATAGTTGCAAATGTGCTTGTGTTCACACTTGCATCATGGGTCAATAATACATCGAATGGAATACTTGAGAAGCCCGGGACCTGTTTGGCGCAGTCTGTTCGCAAATCAGAACTGCGAAAGCAGGTAAGAGCGTGTGGCGTGTTGAAGATAAAATTTGGGTCAAATTTTGTTGATCGTGGAACGCCTTTGGTAATTCAGAATTTCTGCATGAATCAAACAATGTCACTTGCTTTGGTAAGATCCTCCACCAAGTACTAATTGTTATTTCATATAGCTTTTAGTGATTGTAAACCATTTCGAAAAATACTTGCACAATAATATTAAGCAATACCATAATATTGCACACAAGAAGAAACAATAAAATATTAACGAGATAGTGAAAACGGCGGCTATTCCCGCTATAATTATTATTGCCGTCATCAGTAAGGCTCCGTGCTGCTCAAAGTTGTAAATTGCCTTTGGAGTGGTGTATATAGGGTTCATTTCCGAGAAGCCTATGATAGCCATACACGGACGGATAACGACATCTATGGTGAGGTATGCTATTTAAAGGATTCTCCCAATATTGGCAACAGTGTTGGTAGCCGTGTCTGGTATTTTGATGTCATTGTTTTCGATAAGTCCTAAATTAGAACTCAAACTCAGTGTAATCTTGTTTCTTGTACTGAACACTCATATAAACTAAAAATACGGCAAAAATCTGCAAAATATTCTGAAAGCAGCCGTTGAAACGGTAATTAATTAATAATGTTACCTAATTTCTTAGTAATACTAATAATATATTTCATATAATTCCTAACGGCTCCATATTTTTAACATATTTTTAATATACACTTAACAAACTTTTAATGTAATTAAATTTATTGACTTTTCTTACCATTTAACGCATAAATTTAAAATTGTTTTGTATTTCATTTACAGCCTGATGAAGCTTAAATAAATAGCGAAACCGGTCGCGTGTCATCCACAAAACAAAACCATAGTCTTCAAATCATCAATTTTTGGTTGGATTTGTTTCCTTCAATTCAAATCATTCAACATCAATTTTAGTTGCGTGTGACTACGGATTAAGGTCATCTCCAGTTTGTCCGTGACATTTCTCAATTGAATCGCTCAGTACTCACAAAAAACATATTCATAGATAAGGTAAGGAATTTAAAGAAAGCAGAACTGTAAAACTATTTTGCCAAATTTTTATTCAACTATGCTTACATTTTTTTTCTTCCTTTTAATTATTTTTTTAAATTATTTTGTTTTGATAAACATGCTATGCCATACTTTAAAAGTGCTCTTGTAATTATGCTATATATTATACAATATATAATATGACAAACAATAAATCAGGACAAATAAATATATATAGATATCCACTCGACAGTTTATTAATTGTATTCATTTTATGCCCCATAACACACATTAATTAATATTTGATCCAGTACGAGGTAGGCCAAATGTCTCCAAGCCTACCTGAAATTATGTCGCGTAGTAATGCATCTTTTACTTGTTAATAATGGATTATTTTTTTCGCCGACATCCAATCCGATGTGGAATTCATTCAAACAGGATCACATGACGTTACGAAATCTAGTTGACTCCGTTAAATGTATGCATATGTACATATTAATTAACTTATACGAACATGACATTAATTAATATCCGTTTCACCGGCCTTGGTATCACGTGGGTGCAAATCTAAAGACTGCTAGAAATTCAAGGTTTTCAGGACATTTTGACACTTGCACTTACGGTACGGCTGGTGCGAAATAAAATACTTGCTGGAAATTACATCATTGAAAATTTGTAGATACATGGCGGATCACTGAATTGTTTAAACGAAACCTATTTATAACTCTTTAGCTGCTGCAAACAAGAATAAAAGTTATAAATGTCCATCCATTTTTTTAATTCATTTGCTGAAGAGTTATAAGTTTCCAATTTCAATTTAATTTGTATACCTACAAAGCACTTCAATCCAGATGCCCTAATAAGTGGAGGCACTTATCGGGATAAGCCTTAAACATGACCGATTTATCTTACCCTTCAGCTTAATTAATTTTCGAGGCTATTGACAAGTTTTTTTAATCTTGACCTATGAATTACAGTCACTATCCAATTTAAACCATAATTACAGTAATCACATAAAATCCAAGTTTTCGTAAAATTGTCTGGGCTTACTGCCATTAGAGTTGGATAAATAAATTTCACCAACTGAATAATGAATAGTTCCACTTAGCCTAAACCCTAATAACACAAAGAACATTTTCAGACAAGTACTTAACAACCCCCACGGGCCAGGCAACAGTAGGAGTTTGTTTCACCTTCATGATTAAATAGTCATCATTAAATAGTTGAACCGTCATCACACAAGTGTGCAATTTACAATGGAAACTGAGGAAAACGTAAATTTACCATTTATGGATGTTTTGGTGTACAGAAAAGAAGATACTACGATAGGACACCGAATTTATAGAAAACCCACGCATACAAATCAATACCTTAATTTTTCTTCGTTTCACCATCCCAGCCAAAAAGTAGCAGTAATTGACACTCTAATAACGAGAGCATTGATGATATCA
>JAQFZJ010000773.1:0-17161 GCA_034695645.1 Folsomia fimetaria
CAAACATGTCTCGTTAGTTTAACATCAGTCCAAAATTGTCCTTTTTAGTTTCACTCTCATTTTCAGTGTATATTTCCTCCTGTCAGTGAAAGTTCCGGTAGTGCAGATATATGTATGGATGTAGTGTGAGTTTATGGCCATTTCGTCATACACATTTAACAAGTGCTCTCCCTGACCGGACGACTTGTGTCATGTTTTGTTAGCAACAACAGTTTGCTCTTTTGTGGGTTGGAATATGTCCTTTTAACGGATATGGTAATACTTGTTGTCAAGTCTGTAAGAGTTTTGTTAAAGTGCTATTAATGCAGAAGAGCAGGCAAGGTATCCACTTTTATTTTATTTGGTGTGGTGTAAAATCAAATCACTCATGACAATATTTAGTACTTTAGTTTATGCAGTTTGATAGGATGGGAAAGCTTGACCATACACTGGAAATCTACACACATTCCATAAATCAGACAAGTTTGGTTTGGTTATTTTGCAATCGGATTTTGATATCGGAAACTGGGTGGGTATGTACACGTGGAGAGCATTTAACAGCTTTTAAATAAACGCCAGTAAATGATGGGTCCACTTTCTCTCTCTTTCCGTTGAATCAGAACTTGTACTTAACTTGCGCTGGCGGAAAGAGAGGGAGAGAGACACTCCTCTGTCCTGGTTTGAAAAATATGTTGAGATCCAATCCAGAAATTGAGGATGGGTTATGGTGGTAGCTAGTATAGTATATATCCGTATTATTGTTAATTTAAGGGGAATAATACAGACTTACAGACAGCATAATATTTTTTAGAGTATTTTTCTATAGTATTTTTTAGAGTAGTTTTTTTAGAGTATATAGAATCTCCAGCTGACTTTAGACATTCGCCAACACCCAAACCAAACCACCAAAAGAGAGGGTAGGAATCGGTAGGAAAGGGTAGGAAATTGTCCCTAGCTGCCCGCAAGCTATTAAATTGAACAAAGAAGAGAATTCCATAGTGGCTGCTTAGTTTTCTTAAAATTATAAAATTTTGCAAATCATCAATATTTTCCCAGATTTAAAATAGAAAAGGGTCAGTTAGTTTAAGGATCTATTTACATTACAATCTACACCACCAAGCCCTTATTTATTCTTCCATTGATGTCATTCTAGTATTGAATGTTTTGAGCAAGCAAACCAATATTTAAACAATGGATACGTGTTGCCCGGAGGCAACAGAATAGAAAACACATTAATATTATTCTCCATCTCTTTTTCTGCTGACATGAATGCCCCAATGAAAATTTTTGTCTTATCGTTGTCAGACATTCGACCTAGCTCAACCCTACCCATCACCGCACCACCACCGGCTATACATACCAAGTACCCAAGCAAAACCGAAACCAAACGAATTTAGGGTTAGCAGATGGATGTTATGTAACGTTTCCTTCATTTTGTGATTCATTATATTTGATAATTTATTTATTGCTTTTTGCTTAAACATCTCATCCTCCTGCTTTCTGTTGTTGCTACATTTTGTGCACATTAGGGTTTATCTGACATGGTCAGTACATATAAGATAAGTATAAATAAATAAAATGTACGTTGAAGTGAAGTAAAACGTGAAGGGTAGAAATATTTAAACGTGTACTGCAACTTGAACCGTGTTTGTTACTTTTATCTGTTCCGGTATAAATGCAGTTTAAAGCATACATTGTTATGATACTTGCAGTTTGTACCCTTTCTATGGGTTCATTTTTAAGTACAAATGTGATGTAAAGGCATCATCCAATTATGAAAACGTGGGAATTGATATAAAGTTTGATTATTTAGTTGGCTTGATAAAAATGACTTAAATCCAGGGAAAGAGTTCAGGTCGGGTTAAGGTTATGGAACGATTTCTTTATAAATAATGTTTAAGACACATAATTTATCGGACTTTGTTCACTTTACATGCTTTCGGAGATTTGCATGGCTGATTAAATAATTGTGTAAGTTAGTAAAATATATAGGGCAAGAAGATTAGTAGTGGTGGTAGTTTGGATGGAGCTTGCTATGGATGAAAATAATAGAGTGATATATAACATGTAGTTCGTAAATTCATCTAATGCAGTTAGAGAGGAAAAGCGCATTCTGGAGAAAGTGAGGTTGATTGCGGGTGCGTGACAATTGACAATCAAAGACTGCATACAAATTCCGCTTGCTTCAACTTCAACGTCTTTCTCCCAAACACCACACCGACGATCACGGTGAAGAAATTAAGGCGGTGGTGGAAGCATTTGTAGGTTATCAAGATTGGATTAATGTTTTAACTGTTGTTCAACCAACACTTTGTCGGACTGGAATTGCTGGAATTATTCAACGTGGTTTGGATGGTAATGGTGCAACTTTCTCCCACTTTGCAAAAAAACTTGCATGGAGAAAGTTTTACAGGTGTTTGATTACAACTTTCTCAGAATTCGTTTTTTCCACATAGCGAAAATCTTTACAAAAATTCAATTTGACTTATGTAAATTTTGACTTTGATGCAAATACAATCACACACATACACACCTTTCACCCCGTTTATCCCATGTTAGAAGAACTTTGTACCTTGACAACACAAAAGTGCATATGCCTCCCTCGGGCCAGCTTCATTCAATTCAGTCAAGTTTGGGAAAAGCTTGAAGTCAAGCACTTTACATGTTGCTACCAGCACCGATTTACTTTTTATATTCACACTTTTTGAGTCTTTATTCACCCACTCAACTCCATACAAGATTTTCTTTCAAGTCAAAGAGATGGACTACATCAACTTTCTCTCAAATCGCAATATTTGAGTTTTGACTTGTGAAAACATTCCAATTTTTTATCCGAAAAGGATGAAAATGCAATAGGAAGATTTCTCTAAAGAGAGAGGGCGGGAGAGAGAGAGGTTGTTTGACTACAAAGAAATAAAGTGGAGAAAGTCGAGTTGACTTCATCCATGTGTGTACACATCCATTTCTCAGGGCGGGTGGGTGATTGTTCAATAAATGTGTATGCACTTCAAAATCAGATAATCTTCAACGAAATCTTGGGGAAAATGTTCTAAAATATATTACTTCAATAAATCTTACCTCCCCGTACACATATCTGGTCAATTGAAACATATTATAAAAAATTCCAAATTTTTATATGGCGTTGAAATTGTAAACTCATAAAAAATTGTAACAAGTTTTTTTTCTAAATGTTTCAGGTTTCGCTTTTAATCCCAATTGCAACACTTTCTAAATAATTCAACTGAGCAGCAATGCATTATCAAATCCGGTTCGTGATGTTGGGCGTCCTGTCAATAACTGTGATGGTGTCTGCAAGGTATTCACAAAATGGTGGTAAGTTCTTTTCGACTATTTAATCAGCATATTTTCAATATCATCATTCTCATTCAACTTCCATGCGATAATCGAATTTACTAACAGAATTATTTATAAATCCATCATGTTATACGTTTAAATCATGTAAGTGAAACTATGCAATGCGCCCAAGTGATGAAAGCACTTTGTCTTTTCTCCGCCTCCACTCAAACTATGCACAAACAGACCCTTGCCAATAAACAGAATTAGGGAAAGCATAGAACAAAACTTTGTTGGTGAAGTGACCATACGCAGAACAGAACGGGGAAGAGGACAAAACAACAAAAGAACAGAGAACAGTGGACCAAAGTGGAACAAATTGCTGTGGTTTGGCTTAGTTTAGCTTAGCTGAACCCTTTGAATTCTGAGAGAAACCCATCACATCTCATTCCATATGCTTTCTCTGGTTTGGTCTTCACACACAACTAATCTAGTGACTCCAATTTCCTGTGCTGCTTGGTATAATATCTGAAGTAATAAAACAATTCAAACTCAATCCAGTTGGTTGATGAAATAATTTTATAGCATAATAGTGTAAACTTGAGGAGTTAAGACCACTTCATCGTCAACTTGGCCTTCTTCTTTAATTTATTATAATGCATTCATTGGATTGGGTTCAGTTCATTGTTTATTAGTAGGTAGAGAAAGACCAAAGCACAAATGGCACACAAATATGGAAAGGAAAACTGGACAATGAGCCCACACTTTCTCCATTGACTTTCACCACGGTCATTTAATAAGAGTAGTATGCATCTATATCTATTCACTTGCAAGGGCAAGTAAGTAAACTTGGATACATAAATGACAAGGATGCTGAGTGCGTGTGCCACAGTGCCAAGACCAAATGCCGACAACGTAAAAACAATGAGTGAGTATATGTTTTAACTAGTAGATCACTGTCCTCATCATCCTTCGCATATCTAAATTTATTTCTAGAAAATCTAGTCGAATCAAGCACCTACTTTCTCCTACTTACATATTTCAAATGTCTCAACGTAAGAAAAGAATTCCCCCTTTTCCTTCACAAGAATATCACCAATACCAACCAAATCATCCAACCAAATTGCAATTTCTCCCATTCGATTATAAGGATCATGTGATTTCTGGAGCGGAAATAGATATGTATTCCACTACATGTCCTGTTGCCAGACCAAACAATCGAAAACTTATCCATACCAAACCACCAACCGAGCTGTCACACAACACAACTCTACATACGTGCACAAAACTTGGATATTATTAAGTATAGAGAAGTTTTTTATGCACATGTGAAGAAAAAAATAGAAAGCCCTGTCGTCGTCTCACCAAACAAAAGTAAAGTTTGCTGGTTTGTTACGAGAGAGACACATACAGATAGTTGGACTTATTGACTGTGTAAACTATAGTGAATTAATGTGATTATTTGCAAGTACACGACAAGACCAGAACAAGAAAATCTATCGATGTGCAGTTTCTTCCTTCCGATTTAAGTATTTGTACAACACGCTTGCTTCGCAAAAATAAAGAAATTATGGAATGGATGACATTCGCACTTGTCATGTGACGTGACATGTAATAAACTAAATGTTTTTTTTTTTTGAAATGTAACTTTATTGGAGAAAGTAAATTGCGAATTTATTGCAAACTTCTTATTTTTCGCCAAACCAAGCTGATAATAATGTCATACTGATGTGATCCCATTTGGACTCGGCTCAAAGTCCATCCATATCATCAATATCAAATCAGATCATGGAATGGAACAACTGGACAATCTTGTTAAAAGGTTAAAAGTCTGGAAATTGTCAAAATCTCAAGTTCTCTTCCTCTTCCAGTCCTTTGAGTTGAGTAAGAACGGGATCAAATAGAAGGTAAACCGATAACACTTCACTCTGACTTGTACCAATTACATATACCATACCGCACCGGCTCGATTCAATCCACTCCAATCTAAACAAAGGCCACATGCTGAATGTTAACAGAGACGTAATTTGGTTTAGATTTGAGACAGTGGAGCATCAGCTAAATAAAGAACGAATTGGGTTTGAACAAGAAGAGGTTCCTTTTTAAGGGAGGCAAGAATAATAGCTAAAATTATCCACTACTATGTAGCATGTCTAAGATTGCTTATGATGGTAATAAAATACACGAAAGAAATAGTTGTACTTTCCTTTACTTTCTCCGCTTCCTATTCGAGGGAGTGATTGTGAGTGAGTGAATTGCGTTGAATAAAATCACTTTCTCCCAGAATGCATATGAATGTAATAGGATTGCTATCAAGTGTCAGTCCGGTGAGAATTTTAACAGTTTTTTCTCTTCTTTTTTGCCGAGCAAGGTAGCTTGATTCCGGAGAGAGAGAGAAAGTGGATGTCCCTACTGACCGGAAACTTTTTCTCTTTAGAGGACAGTGGAGAGAAAGTAAGTGACATAGGACTGATATAGGCTGAAGTGATATCTTAAAAGACGAGAGGCAGAATCTTTACAGAATTTTGGTTTCGTATCACAGAAATAAAAAATCATCACATTGACTCAAAGCCAACGCATTTTCTCACACCATAATGCACGTCATCGTGGAAAAATGCAGACAACTCGATAAATAGGAGGGTAACAATGTTACGCTGCATCATTTATTTATGCAAAGATCGCATCAAGTCCATTTCGTTCATTTAGGAGAAAATTTAACTCATCCACCCCAAGTATTTACAGAACCTATTTATTACCCAACGTACCTGTAACCCCATGGGACATCTAAACTAAACCACTACGACCACGACCGACCTGTCAATTAAACGTTACTTTACTGTTTGCATTAGTACAACAGTCCAACATAATGACACACAAAGCAAGTCGTCACTCTCCAAATATTGCATACTTATTATGTAATATGCATAGTCTTGCATTGTATTGACTTAGATCAAACCACACCATAAATCCGAACAGCATATTTAATGACAGCTCAGCTCAACAAACTGACTCACTCTACTCCACCCTGTAGAATTAATCAAATGTGTATTTCACTTTAAGTTAAGTCAATCCATCACACCACGGGTTGTGCTGTCTCTCATGTCAGAAGAAAGACATGAGACCAGATTAAGTTACATTGCACCACAACAGGGAAGAAGGGGTTGTTGTTTCCTTCCATCCTTAATTTACGACAGAACGACAACTTTCCTCAACTAACAAAATGTGATTTTGTTTACAAATTTCGGTTTACGCGATGCAAGTTAATTAGCGAATTAAAATTTCACTTAGACGAGGACGAGAATTATCTCCAAGAGAGAAGACAGAGTCAGGTGCAGATGACAGCTTCTACAGATATGATATAGCATAGCCAAAGGGTCCATTACACTACACTCACTTGCTTCAGTTACAAATTTTATGTCTCATGTCAAGATGGGTCAATCAGATTTACATGGTTGTTATTTACAGGTTGTAAATAAGCCGTAGCAACTTTCTCCCATTTATATTATTACGGATTGACAAGTCTTGAACAAGTTTGAAAGTTTGTTGTCACCGCAAAACTGAGAGGTTTCAAATCTACTCCGAAATAAATGATGGTGAGTATGGCGTGCTGTGGTTTACTACTACTTCGCGAAATATGTGGTTCGAAATTGTCACAATTTGATTTATATATTACATTCTAAATTGTAAAATTTTACAAGATAATTATTTAAATGGTGTAATGTAATGCAATAAGTTAAGCGATGTAAATATTTAGATTGGAGTGATGATGGTTTGTCATAAAGAAGAAACTGATTTACTTCGTTAAGTTTCCTAGACTTGTCCTCAATCTGCCAATCTTCACTTTTCTAATAAATTGTTGTCGCTTTTTTCTCTTTTGAGAGAGATCGGTCTTCATCCAGTCAAGTCGGAGGCTGTCTGACACTTGTTTTCACCTGATTCGTCGTCCACTAAAGTCAAGTGATGGAGTGGAATGAATGTCGTTGTGAGATATTATGAGAAAATGAATGAAAGAGGGAAAGCCATGCAATGAGCGGGTTATCTTTTGTTGGATAGAATTGAGAAGGAAAGAACTGAATGGTTTTGCCCAATTTAGAGAAATTGTGTCAAAGTGAAGGGAAGATGGATTCCATGAAATTGTTGTAATTGTTACATTGCGACTTTTTAAATGTGTTTTGAAATATGAATTGTATACTAGCTTTTCAATGAAGTCAATATTAAGCATAATTTTACGGAGGGAAATGTATAGCGAAAGTGTAACTCTCTAGGGCATTTATTGTCAAACTAAACAGTCCAAGTATCTAAAATCAGTAAGTTGTAATTCTAACTGTTTATTAGATAATAAGCTCAATTCGGAAAAGCGGACATGATGAGTAAATCTTTCTTATATCCCCAATCGTCACCTACAAATTTATTACAGAAATGGTACGACCGTATGGCAAATATAGAAAAAAAGAGCAGTTAGTATTATTATTAGTGTACACAATTCCAGCTTTCTCCCATCCTAACACTTTGGATCCTCTTAACTATTCCCCATTCCTTTGTCCCTCCACACCGCAATCACCATGCACTAAACCCTTACTCTCTGTTTCCTCTCGGCCTAATATGATTAACTTTTGTCCGAGGAAATTACAATCGAGCAAAGAGCCCTCGGTGAGGGTTTGAGTGGACCAACCTTCATTCTCTAACCAATTTACCACCGCACATATTAAGAGAAAGTAAGTTCCCCATTGCGTCTCACCAAAACGACCTGTCACCTGCCCTGCGCAACAAAAGGAAGAAAAATCTGATATTCTGTATTATTTGTGATATTTCTATAAACTACTTCACGATGTCAAACACTGACATTTTATTAAATTCCATACTTTTACTTGAAAATCCCTCATCTATTTATTCAATTGCTTTCTTTTTTCTCGTATTTCAGATGAGCCATCCATGGACGATTTCACATTTGCTCCACGAAGTCATCACCACCGAACACATATTCACCACCACCAATATCACCATCAACAGCATCACCACTCCCACCATCACAACAATAAACACAAGAACAATGATGAAGATGTTGTCGAGGGCGTTGATGGAAGAAGGCGTGATTCAGAGGATGATGAGAATGAGAATCATCCCCGCTTCCATTACCATCAACAGGATGAAGATGGAAATGGAGAACAAGAGCAAATAATGGAAATAATACAAACACATCAAAATAAGGATTCCCCTGAAGAAGAAGATATCCATCAAGAAGATTCGCCCCATTATGGACGATACAGCAACACGAATAAATACAATCATGAGCATGGTAAGAATTCACTTTTTACCATTTCACTTTAAGCTGCAATCTTCCAAAACAAAATGTCATTATTGTTTCTCGGTTTGTCGTTTTCACTTTTATTTCAAGGAGAAAACGACCACCATTAAATAAAGGACAAATGGGGAAATGAAATACAATATTGCACCGTCCCTCCTTACCAACTGTTATAGCTGGCAAGCATAAAAATGTGAAGATGACTCCAACGCAGAGTCATCTTTATATTATCTTGTCATGATGGAATATTTGGTACACGATGAAAGTTTAATCCGTTATTATTATGTATGTCACCTTCCCATTTGACTGATAACTTTTGACAGTTCATCCAAATTTGAATTTATAAAGGAGATGAGAGAAAAAAAATGCAAGTTTTCCATATTGCACTCCAATTTACAGAATGCATGAGCCGTGAATAGTAAATTCACAAGGCTGGCCGTTCGTTCACTGTGACGTTGATAATGATGGAAACCCTGTTGCTTTTAGTGCATGTCATAGTGTTTCTGTTCTGTGATGATCATCCTCGTTATATAATGGTATGGTAATGGTAAATAATGAAAACGATGGTTGGAGGGATAGACCGGGTTTGGTGTTGTGTGTGCTTAAAGGTGCGTCAAATAAACCGGATTGGATTGAATATAATCAAGTTAGGCAAAAACAACTGGGGCTCAAAGAATCAAACGAAAGAAAGTCATTTGAAATCCTGATGGAAAAGAGGAAAGGGTGCTTTCTCCTCTTTATTTCATTCTTCCTGGTTAAATTCGGTTATACGTTGGAAAAGAGTGGTGATGGTGGAATGTAATTGTGAGCCTGCATTAAACACGAAGTGTGACAGAAGAAGAGGG
The DNA here is from genome assembly GCA_034695645.1 of Folsomia fimetaria. NCBI lineage: Eukaryota > Metazoa > Arthropoda > Collembola > Entomobryomorpha > Isotomidae > Folsomia > Folsomia fimetaria. The sequence continues at coordinate 9,421 of JAQFZJ010000773.1, forward strand.
AAACAAAAAATGTGATAGAACACTTCTCACCCTACCTTCCTCAAAATCTTCATCTTGAACAGCAAAGCAAATGAGCTTTTTGCAGTCATGTAGCTTTGTTTTTTGAGGGGGACGAAGAAAACTATTCATCTTGTGTAACCCCATCATCCGTAAATACAATTTTACGAGCACTGTAGGTCTTATCTTTTCGGGTTATCATGAAATTCAAGACCAAACAACAAGGATACGATCTAGACACAAATAAACTACTACTTCTTTTCGTAATTTGGAGACGTGCCCCAGTCCAGTGATGATTTAAGGATTAGAGATAAAGGATTGGGATCACAATCAAATAGGTTGTAAAGATTTGAGATAAGCTTTGATTCTCATAACAAAGTTTGGAAGTTTTGAGTGAGAGAATTTTGAATTCTTGATTTATCATTTCGTGGTGATGAATTGCGATGCAGGATGCACTCTATTATGCAAAGAAGGAGGCAGCAGAGGTGAATGGTTAGAGTGGAGAAAGTTTGTAAAAAGTTAATAAGTGAAATCTAGCAAGGTCAGACTTTCAGGTTAAGGGTGGAAAGTTATATAAACTGCATACACATTGTTTTCAGATGAGGAGAATTCCAATAGAAATTGGTTCTTTATTGTGACAATGTTGGTGCAAGGGGAAATGAATGAGAATTACGGATTCACTCACTCCCTCATTAAGTTCTCCTTTCATTCAGCCACTTATTCATTTATGTATTGTGATCATTTGTCATTAAAGCTCAGATGTTTGGTCTGAGTCGGTTATTATCCTACAAAGTCAGGAAAATAATAACATAATACCTGCGTATACATGACTTTAAATGGGAATAATAAGCTATTATTGGTTAGGTTGAGACATGGGTCCTGTGAGATTTGTTTGCAAATTTAATATACACAACTGCTATGCGCTTCAACCTGCAGTAGTGAATGGAATAATTATTTACGAGTGAGTGTTCAAACTTCATGAAATAAATGAGATCCCGTCATTAACTGCATGTCATTTGATACCTTTTATGTCTTATTTGTAACGTGTGACATTGAATGAACTGCGTACGGAGTAACCATAATAGTAAACAAACGTCATTATTTAAACAGAATGTGATTAATTAATTAGAGCATACCAGTGATTAATCTGTATTTGCAATAAGTAAATAAAATTTCTAGAAAAAATCCATATGGAATTTTAACAGGACACAAAAAATATGTCAATCTAAATATCTTCTAAAACCGAAGCATTTTTCACCTTTTTCTACTTTGTACTGCCATAAAAATAATTTGAAAATGAGCCTGAATTCCATGTACAAGAAATCAGCAATAAAACATTTCTTAAGCAACCAGATTGCATTTGTATTTATTTATGTGCATATATCATATATCTCAAAATTTTTTAACCAGGGATGAAGCGATGTGGCTGTTTAACAAGGAGGAATTTCTAATTAACGGCAAGATGAATGTTGTAATAGCTGTCGAGGCAATTCCAACTTAGCACCACCAGGAAAGAAGAATAGTGAAACAAAATATGTTTCGTTTTTCAGTTTTGCATTCCAAAGCAAAAGCTAAATAACTGAATGATATCCGACGCTTAGCGTAAAGATTACACTAGCGATCATCTCTTTTCCCTTCTGCCTCCACAAAATGGGTACATATTGCTGTCTCCAAAATTATTTGTGAATATTCTTAATGGAAAAATAAATTTCTGTTTTTTTTTGCTTGGTCAGCGTTAGTTGATTCCTTAATACTATCCAAGAGACCAGTCCACAGTTTTGGGTGATAAGTAGCAGAAAGGATATCACCTTATCCTAAAGGGGTTTAGGGAGAAGCAAGAGCCGGCGTTTGAAATATTTTGAACATATTTTCCGAACCGATATCAACATAAACACCAATGCATCTAATAAGTATAGATATTTAAATAAGTGGTCGAAATTATTATTGACGTCGTGGTAAATACAATCCATCCGTACTTCCTCCAAATGAGGAGAAAGTCTAGAATTCGGTACAAACACAATTGTACGAATCATAGCATATATGGACGGATCATGGCACAGTTCGAAAGTCAAATCGAGAAACAAATTCACATGGGCTGATTTCATCTGAAGGACTTTCTGCTTTCCATTTTATTTGGTGGTGATGGTAGATTCCACTACTCCTCCAATTCGCACATCACATCTATATGACCATTGTTCTACTAGTTCATGTTATGTGTTTGATCGCACCAGCTGCAAATTCAAACGCAAGTAAAATATATACGAGTTGTTCTCTGATCCATAAATCAAATAAGCATTACATATATTTGATCGCGTTGGCTTCTATACAACAAACAAACTAAGCTGACCTAGAGTGGAGAAAGTGTATCGATTCACTCTGCCCAAAGTTTTTTTTTTAGTTTAGCTTGGGTCAAAATTTCTGCACTCATTTCACACTCACTTTCACCAACCAAACCAACACAACGGAGTTAAGATATCCCCGTGATAATCTGGGAGGTTCGTTTACAGAAAAAGAGAAAGTTGGAGTGAGTGAATGTGTAATGTCGTCGGTGTATTAATTAAATTGGGAGTGAGAATTGGCCATGCCTCCAGTTTGAGTTGCGAGGCGGGAAAGTGTCGTCGGTATCAAAATAAGTGCACAAGGTTGCTTTTAATGATGAAAAATATAAAAAGTACGACACACTAGATCTATCTACGAGTATTATTAAAGTTTTCTGCAGAAGGAAGTGGGTCATCCAAGGAATTGCTTTATACATGAATCTGTGCAATTTTAGGCAGATTCACACATAGTTTGCAAAAAATATGGCATATTTTTACCGAAAGAAATTGCTACTTTTGTCTCAATTTTCCCATTTCTTTCGACACGAAATTATCTAACTCGCTTTATCACGGGAAACTTGTAGTTAAACCTTCAATCAGTGTTATTAAGCTATTCTACGACCCCAAAATCAAGGAAACTAGAGGTAGCACAACTTAACCTATGTTGAAGCCAAAATAAGCCACTAATCCAAGTATTACTCCACACATACTTAAGTGAAATAGAAGAAAGGAAATCGAACAGGAGTAAATCTTCGCAGAGAGGGACGAGAGGAAACTAAATCCTAAATAAAGATTAGAGGATTACTGTCCCTTACTTGACTGCACAGGAATTTCTCGCCGACTTAAATAAAACATAAGCAAGCGAAGTAAAGGAGAATTTCATTCCAGAATATTTTGGTCGTTACTGAAGTGACACACCACGCCGTAAATGGAGGACTTTGGTGTGATTATGTTTTATACAAGTGATTTGGAAGTCCAGAAAGACAAGGGAGTGGAATTAAGTGACCAAGAAACTACACTATTATTATTTTAGGTACAAAAGGAAAGCGAGGGTGGATGGATGGAATGGTCTGCTTAAGATTCAGATGGCTTACAAACTCAAGATTTAAGAGGGTTCTAAGATTCTTGATCTTCAAGATGATGCGATTGCTTAATATTTCACTTTACTTTTCTCCTAAGTTTATACAATTTTGCACGCAAAATGTAATCTGAAAGAGTCAAATTGCATAAAAGATTAAAGTTTTGAAGCTAATGGCCATCGTCCTAGTGCTTTTAGGACAAAAATATAAAATCTGCATGCATCTGACAATACACAAGTGTCTACTGCTGATTTTTAGGAGAACATTGTAGAAATTTTAGCTAGGAATGATACACTATAGGGGACTAGGATTATTATGTGTGTTCAAAAGTTGATGTCATTTTACACTTTATCCAAGTAACTTGCTCTGTAGCTGCTAAAACGGGCTATACTGCATTCGAGGTTTGGACAGACTAAAATAAAACAATGCTAAATACTTTCATTTTACTTCCTCCATGAAGAGCAATCTTTGTTTTTGGTGCGTTCAGTCCAGCACAAATGTTAAAATGTGGTCTGATTTATAAGATGAAAAGTAAAAATAATGTTCCTTACTCCAGACCTTATCGTGCGAAGTTTTTACATCTCAACTTTTTGAACGATTTAATACAGTTTCCCTGGAGTGAAGAAGTCTAATAAAATGTGAAAGTAAAAGCATCCTGAATAACCGAATGGGAGGATGCAGATGTCTGCCTTGAACTGCAATTTGTTTATAATTTTAGAGATTTTACGGTTTATTCAGTTACATAAATATGACTGATGTTAAATATAAGATTATGAAGTGTGGTATTAAATTTATCTATCTGAAACTGACAAGTGCTACTAATTTGTGTTTTTTCACTTTTTCTTTCAGTAAATTGTCATCTTCCTGAAGCTTGGTAAGTCTTCGTATACTCATTTACATGCAACTGATATTAATTTGGTTTGATTAAATGTTTTACCAGGGTTGGGAAATGGTTTCAATCCGGAATCCCGAATGCAGTTGTGATTGACAACAAATCCATTGAAGGGAAAGGAACTTGCTATGAAAGCTCCGGAGATAAATTCCACTTCGTTGAAAAGTAAGTAAAACACCAATAACTAAGAACATAATGCACGAACATGAACATAATTACTGCTGACTTGTGAAGAATCTGCTCTAAATTCAAAATTTCACTCACACAACTACTTTATGAAACCAATAATAGTAATAAGATATTCTGGGCTGCAGATTTTATCTTGAGATGCAGAATACATACATGCATATTTCTTTTGTGTTGCAAAAAGGCATATTTCAAAAGAGTGTCCATGGACGGGCGGCAAACACGCGTGTAATGCAATGTGGGGTATAATTAGGTCGTATATTTTGCAACTGTCTTTTTTATTATTCTCGGGGTGGTAGACCCCCTGCTTTCTTTCTCCCTCTTTCACCTTGTCCAGATGGGGGAAATCTGGAAGTGAGAAAGTTGATTCAGATTGGATGGAGCCATCTACCTATAATGTAAATTAAATAAAGTTGTAACCCAAAAATAAAATCGTAGTTTTTAAGTCATGCATTCCATATGAAAATAATTATTGTATTTTAACTAACTGATTCAAAATAGTGTTTGAAATATTATTATTATTAAATGCTGATTAATGATTTGCTAAGGAATGGAACTACTTATGTATATACATATCCCTCAAAATCCTCGAGTCAAGTTTTTGTCCCCTCTCCTTGAATTACATTCTTTCTTTCGTCCTCATGTTCCTATCATAACTCTTAAACTTCATTTTAATTGGATGCTTCTTCATACTAGAATTCAGGCTGGGTTAAGTTAGTTAGTTTCTTATTAGCCTTTTCCTTTCCCCTATACCGCTAAGAACAGGCGGTTTAGATGGAGAATGACGCTCCTCCATCCCAACAAGATTGCATTTGAATAGTAACGAGAGAGAAAGATTTTCTGGACAGGGCAAAGTCCAGACGATGAAGGAAAGGACATTTTCAATAGATTCCATATACGCTTTCTCCGCTTGCTTGCCTGGTTATTGTTGGTATTTGCAATTAGAATTATTACATTTTATTAGATAAAAGTTCCCTATTAAACGGAAGTGAGTGATTCTGGTGATGTGCATGCTGGTTAATTGTTTAAAGCGGGTAATGTAATGTTAAGTTTACTTGGGCAATAATTCAAGCAAGATGGCGGGCAAGAACAAAATAATTCAGGGTGGGTAGGAGGAAGCATTTATGGAATAACTGTAATTTTTTACTACAAAAATTGTGTGAATTAATTAAATGGAGACAAGAAATTATTAAATGTGATACACGAATTATGTATGCAATTATGTATATGATAAGTTGACATAAATGGATGTAATGTATTTTTGTATGCAAAGATGAAGTATTACGAATATTTTATTAAGTTTATTGTCTGCTTGTTGAAAACAGAAATTTTTCAAGTGGAGAAGACACTCAAAGTGTCATGTACATTATGATTCGTTTAATTAAATCTTCTTTTCAAAATTAAGATGTTATCGTGATACAAAATAATTACATTTAATTTTTATACAATGTCCAAAATGAATGGATGAAGCGCCATAAATGTTTTGCAATTAAAAACAATTTCATAATGCAAACTGTCCAATGTTTCTTAGAAGCTGATAAAATGTTTTCATTTAACTGTAATTTTCTAAATTTGTTTGAAAATTCTTTTCTGTGGCACGCAGAGCATAAAAGGAGTGGTATTGCTGGTGACAATGGTTGATTTTTGGTGGTTAGTGGGATTGTCAATGCTTTTGAGTAAAAAGCGAGAAATGCATTTGAAATACGAAGAGTTCTTCTTCCTTTGAGAAGAGAAAGAAGAAGGGTGTCAGCTTTTTCACTTTAAATTGACGGACATTACTACTCCTCATCACGTTTTATGAATGCTTTGGCTACATCACATCACGTCCAGAATGGAAAGAGACATTTGAAAACAAGAAGAGAAAGGTTCACTACTTTCTTTCACCGATTCACAAGTTGCATTCTGCGATAGATAATGTAATCTTATGGGACTTGCTGGATTGACTGATATTGGTATTTTGGTCAGTTTTCTCTCTTTCTAATCTTCCTTATCTTCTGTCTTGTTATCAAGGGTAATGTGATGGGTTTCGAATGCATTTACAATATCATTTACAATTCATTCACAATCTGATGAGATGAAGAACTATTTTAGACTGTCAAAAAATGTATCTACCATTTCAGAATATAATATGTTTTCAGAAATCTATATTAATTACGCACAAGCTATTTAAAACTGACAAAACAAAAGTTTACAGCAAAACATGGATAGAATCTACATAAGATTTAAAATGCATTTTTCAGTTTATATTAATTACGTAGAAACTTTCCGCATGTCACCCCTCAAATTACACTTCAAAAGAATAATGCTAGAAAGATTTGACAATTTGGTAGTAATAAAGTAATAAAAAAAAGTAACAAAATAAAATTCGTTTAAAAACTGTAATCCCGCCTGCACTGTATGCCATGCCACATTCAGAAGTGATCTCTTAGAATTTTAAAAAAAGCAATAGAGAAGTAAAAAAAAAGTAGAGAAGAATCAGTGCAAGGCTTTATGCGCTATATGAAAAGATGAGGAGGATCGGATGACTTAATATAGAAACTGGCAATTTGTACGGGTGGCATTGTCGATCCATGTTTGCTTAGGTTGTGCTGCTTGCTATTCAAATTCTCAATTTACATCGAAACGTCTCTCAAACCTATAGTTTGGGGAATCATCCATAAAATTGGTAATCGAAATAGGGCAGGAAATACTCTATATCTCCAATCTTGATGTGGAGACGGTTTCTTCCGGGTCTTCTTGTAAATAATTTGCACTTTTGATGGTACTTTCTCAAATCCAAATTGTATGGCTGGGCACATTTCAGTTTGATGATGGAGAGATTGAAGAGGGAGATGGTGATTTGGGAGTGATTGGGATGAATAAATAAATTACTTTAGTTATTGCCATTTGCAAAAAAAAACTATAGATTTGTTTGATTTACTTTTTCCATACAAAAAGGACGGATCGGATTATAGGATTTTGCAAACTGTTGGATTTGTCACAAAAAGACGTCTTCAATTATTTGTTGAGAGCTACAGAATAAGAACTTTATACAAAGGTCCATTGTGTATTCCAGTGAGTAAAACACAGATATCGCAAATTAGTTTGCAAATGATTGAAATGAAAGAAACATTTAGTTTTTAGCCCGAGCCAGGGCTTATGTACCCGGTCTGTCCGTCTGTCTGTCCGTCTGTCTGTCTGACGATAGCTCATGAACGCGTTGACCGATTTTGATGAAATTTTGCACAAACATGCATATCGGCAATTTAGCGAACGAGTTCGAAGATGGG
>JAQFZJ010000774.1:0-17152 GCA_034695645.1 Folsomia fimetaria
CGCTGTCTCATTTTAGGCGGGATGAGTAAACTGATTTTGCATTTCGCAAATCTCGCACGAGAAACTTCAATTCCAAAGTCTGGTCTAGGCAAACCACGTCTCCCATAAGTTTTACTATGATCAAGGACGGCGATTCTTGTTGGTAATAAATATGTTTTTGGGAATGTCTCTAATTTTAGATCGTTATGAAATAGTAAAATGTCACAGCCTTCCACATTTCTTAATATCTGGTGAAGGAGGGGAAATTGTGAAGCAGATGTTATGATTATAATAGAAATAAAAGTGGATGTGGCGTAAAGTAGTTTCATGTCAGTAGATAAAGACAATCTCCCAATAACTTTGCAAAATTTCACAGCACCTTCTTCAAATATCTGTAAAATGCAGAAATAGCTTATAAACCCAGACTTTTTTGTTACAAGCGAAGTGCCAAGGTAGGAATGAATGTAGGCTAAGGATAACCCAATAAAAACCGACCACGTTGGCCATGTGCAATATTTATTAGGTTCGTGTCAAACTAAAATAATCCATCTTCTTTTTAATTTTCCAAAGTGTGTAATTTCAAGGTTTATCAGTATTATCTTGTGAGTTTGAGTATTTGCTACTCGAGTCATATAACTTTGCTCGCATTCGTAGATTATCCTTCGTCCCTTTAACGGCAACCCCTGCGTACTTAACACACAAGATTCAAGTTTTCGGATGGCATAAATTTCTGGAATTTATTGCGTAGGTGACATAAATTGGTCTAAATTAGTAAATACCACTTGGTTTAAAAGGACATAAACCAGCATAAATTATTTAATTTGAATGAATCAAATTGTAAATTATGCGTGGAAGCGGAAATGATGTCTGTAATTTTTCGCAGATGAAATTACATTAAAGTGACATAAACGAAACCAAGTTTCCACGATTTTCTTTTATTCATACTTCTGAGAATCATTCACCCACACGTCAATTCCATAAGAAGATATTAACAAACTCAAACAACCATACAACTTCATTATAAACAAAGATTTTCGTTATTAACGCATGAATGTGCCAGTTTCATGTTAAATTTCTCTTGGTTGCATCACCCTTTTTTTACTCGTGCTGTTAGCTCGTGCCTGTTATTAAAATGTAATAGAAATTAATAGTTCCTTATATGAACTTTATAAGAATAATATTTTATCTTTAGTACAAAAATTTAAATATAAATATATATACATCCAAAAATTTTCAAAAATAAAAAGCGTACGTGTAAAATAATTAGATGCCATTGTTTTTAATTATTTCCAGATGTCATAAACATTTACTGTATTATCATTGTTATTGTATTTCATGTTTAAAATCAATCGTACCGAAGAAAAGATTTTATGTAGTGGCAGCATCTCATATTTCATTTTTAACTATTCCACTTCGTGAGGATAGTTTGCACACTATTTTAATGATTCCGCACAAATGGTAAAGTAATTGTATATAAGTTCAAATCTAAAGTTAGACCAATATCAGCTTATTTTGCTGTTAAAGCTGTTGTTGGAATTTATCCATGTACCTATGTTTTATTGGTAAAGTTATTATTGGAACCAGTTGGCTCATGAATGTCCTTGAATCTCGTCCATTCTTATCACTGTTAAATTTAACCCATGTACGGATGTGAATCAAATTTCAAAAACATTTTGCTGACTGAATCGCCCATTATTTTTTATGTAGTGTCGCTGTCCATGATGACTGTTTTAGCAAAACAACTCTTTCTTTTAAAAATGCTGTTGATAAAATAATGATCTAGCTAAGTACGTATTAGACGTAATGTGAATTGTGAAAATCAATAACTTTGCTGGATCGACGGATTTAATGCGTGTTATTTGTCAATGTTTAAGAATTATGTATATCATTTATGTATGAACCTATGTTTTATGTTAAATAATTCCGTGTATGAACTTGATATAAATAATATTTTACTGTTGGTATAAAAATGTATATAATTTAGTTTCGGAAAGATTTCCATGAAATGCAAGTTCTTATCGTATATCATTCACGAAACGGGTCAATCTCATCAATCACCAGAATGAGTTATATTTGCTAAATCAATTGAAAATAATGACTGCAACTTGCAACAAGGACTATTCTTAAAGAATAATTTGATGCCATTATTTCTAGTTAGCTCCGGACGTGACGACCCAAACTTATATTTTATTATATTAATTGTCTTATATTTACAAAATGAATTGTGCCAGAGCAATAATTTTTATATTTTGTGGGTGAACCTCATCTCATATTTAACAAAAATTATTCCACTTTGTTCGAGTTGTATTTAACCTTTCTTTATAAAAGCTGGTTACACGACACAGCATTATTCAAAAGTAATTTTGCTCAAATCTAAATTTCCATGAAAGGGTAAAGTTGTTGTCGGAATTCATAAGTTCATGAATCTCATCTATTCTTGTCACTATGATCAATTACTATATATAACTACTACATATATCATATGACAGGGATTGCTTAGTTTTATTGATGGATTTAATGTTTGTTATTTGTCCATGTCCATAAGAATTAGATTTTTTATGTATGGGTAAGTACATGTACGTTTTACGTTATATGTATTTTCTTGGTAAAGTTGTTGTCGGAATCCGTGAGTTCATGAATGCTCATGAATACTTTCCATTCTCTTCACTGTTTAAATTTAATTCATGCACGGACGCTAATGCAAATCAAATTTCAGAAACATTTTCCAGACCGAATTTCCCATTATTTTTTAGTACAACACTTCACAATCAAGACCAATAACTTAACTGGATCTTAGGATTAATGCGTAATATTCGTTCACTGTAAACATTTATGTACCTATGTATAAATTAATGAGACACGTTTTTATTTGTGAATATATGTTACATATTTGTACAGTCTACCATAGTCTATCTACCTACCCTGTAAAAACAAAATTGAAGATTTGTCGCCATTTATAATGTTCAAGCAAATCTGTAAATTTTCAAATATACAAATCACACTTCAGCTCAAACGGAGGTCAAGAGTTCGAGTCATTATTAGAAAAATATTTCATAAAAAAGCAGAAAATAGTTTTTATTTTTAAATTTCGATGCAATGCAATAACTAATGGTTCCGTCAACAATTTACGAAACGAGACAAGTCCGTGTAAATTTAGCTCATTCCCGGATGGGAGTCAAGTTTCAAAAACATTTGTCAGGGTCAAACTTACTCTTCCGTTATATTTTAGGGTCCCATTCCTTGATAAGAGTTTAAGCAAAACAACTCTTTTTTTTAAAGTGTTATTGATAAAATAATGATCAAACCACTACATATAACGCAACACAAAATATGAATAGCGTATGTAGTTGGATGGATGGATTTAATTCGTATTATTTGTCGACCTCAAAGAATTAGAGCATTTATGTACCTATGTTTTATTTTATATTTTACTGAGAAAGTTGTTAGAATCCGAGAGTTCATGAGTGCAAATGAATACGATCCATTCTTGTCACTGTACATATGTACCTATGTAAATTTAACTCATGCACGGAAGCGGATCAAATTTCAAAACCATTTCGCAGACTCAATCTTCCATAATGTCTTTGTGCACCATTATTTTTAAGTGACGATAAAGGTCTCAACACTTCGCCATCAAAATCCATAACTTAACTGAATGAATGTATGTACCTACCCAGTAAAAAGCAAAATTGAAGATTTGTCGCCATTTGCAATCCACAAGCTAATCTGCATGACCGCACACTTCAGTTCAAAAGGAGGTCGAGTCATTATTAGAAAAATATTTCAGAAATCTAAAGTAGAAAGATAGTTTCCCATTTTAATTTTCTATTAATTTGAGAAAGTTTTAATTATTAATTTGTTAATTAATTATTAATTAATTATTAAGTTATTAATTTGAGAAAGACCTTTTTAATAGTTTTCTTCTTTAATTTTATTTTTTTAATATAAAGCAGTGATTTTTTAATTAAAAAAAACAATTTTTGTTTTATATAACAAGCTCCTTTCTAATATAATATAAATACATAGAATATCATAAAAATAAATTCTTGAAATAATAACAAAAGACAAGCCTAAATTAAATTGTTCGAAAATGATTTTGGAAATTACACTCTTTTTAATTCTAATCCTTTTGATAATTGTCAAGCGTGCACAAAGAAAATCTACGGAATTACCAGGTAAAGCACAAATTCTTCAACTAAAAGATTCGAACAAATTATTGAGAATAAATATCTGACTCTGAGGCAGAGACTCATTTTAATTAATTAAGGAAATTATCTTGTATTCAAATTTTGGACTTACTGCTACTGCTATTTATTCTTTAGGTCCATTTTATTGGCCATTTATTGGAAACCTGCCACAAATATGGTTCATAAATTGGAAACGAGTCTGGCTCTCTTTGGACTATTATGCACAATTCTACGGAAAAATTTACGGAATGTATTTTGGACCTCGCTACGTTGGTGAGTTGATCAATATATTGTTTTGCATGAAATTACTTTAGGTTAGATTGTGATAAATTATCATTTCATAATATAAAATTAGATTAGGCTAAAGTCGAAGATGGCATTAAAAATTAATTAGCTAATTTAGTGGCATATTCATATTGAATATCATATATTCATACTCATAATTTGACAATTTTGTTCTCAAATCTTTTAATTTATAATTTGTAGTTGTTATCAGTGACCCTGATCTTGCCTCAGAATTGATGAAACGAAACGAATGGTGTGGCCGGGTCATGGATCCTTACGTTAGACAACGAGCTCTAAATGGCGTCGTTCTTGGCATCAATGTAGCAAGTGGGGAAATGTGGAAGACACATCGCAAATTTGCCATGCAATACTTAAAGGAATTTGGATTCGGGAAGTCTGGCATGGAGACTTCCATGATGCTGGAAGTGAACAAAGTGAAGCGGGTTTTATGGGGTGCAACTATTCTGCCGCAATTTACTTTCGAATATGTCTTCGAACCAGCCATTCTTTCCGTCATGTGGGACATTGTCGCGGGAAAAAGGTTTGCATTAGATGATGTCAAAATACTGAATTGTATTCGTGCCGTTAAGACAATCGTGAGGGAACGTGCTTTAGGTAAATTACGTCATAATAGGAAATAAACTAATAAAATTGATTGATTGTTTAATTAATTGTTCACATCTTTATTAGGGCAAGGTCTGGCCTGGTCATTTGTTGAACTTGGATATAAATTGAGAAAATTAAGCGGAGTTTCAAAACAGCTTGGATCGCTTCAAATGTTACAGCAGGATATTGCTGTAAGTAATTATGTACATATATATTTTTTAGCTTCATTAATAATAATAATAATTAGTATTATTATTAAATTTAATTAATATTAATTAATTATTAAATTAGTATTAAATATTAGTATATTTATTCATTAAAAAATAATAATTGAATATATTTATTAGCAAACCGTGCTCGATCACAAACAGACCAGAATTCCTGGAGAACCGAGAGATTACATGGATAGATTTCTTGATGAGATAGATCATGATCCAGAGAATCCGTACTTTTTTGGTATAATTTACATTTTATTTTATTTAATTAACAATCAAAGTGGAAGTAAAATGAAGTAAAATGGATTATAAATAGATCGACAACTTTCCGAGTCCTGTCTTGACCTTTTGATCGCATCATCCGATCCATCCGCTAATGTTCTTCAATACGTATTCTTATACGCCATCATGTATCCCAAAATACAAGAGAAAGTTCAAGAAGAATTAGATAGAGTTGTTGGAAAGCGTGGAGTAGTTACTTTGGCTGATAGGGAAAGGTAGATTTAATATTTCTCTTAATTTGTTTGATTGTCAGCTACTTAATTCTGCATATTAAACTGGAAGGTTACCATATGTGAGGGCTTTTCTTTGGGAGAGTTATCGCTACGGATCTGTCCTTCCAATTATAGTTCCACATGCCGCAACTGACGATACTAGCTATGACGGGTATCACATCCCGAACGTAAGTGTGATTGAGAGGTTTTTCGTACTGTTTAAAAATATTTACATAAATTCTTTAACAAGGGCACACTGGCTTTTATCAATGCGCACGGGATTAACAAAAGCAAATCGTATTGGAAAGATCCCGATGCGTTTCGACCAGAGCGCTTTATAAATGAGAAGGGTGAAATCAACTTGGAACATACGAAGCACGTCATTATTTTTGGAGCTGGTAAGAACATTTCGTAATAATAATGATATTTTTGGATGAAGGCATTTTAAATTTGCGGTTGTTTTTTTTACCCAGGCAAGCGGAAATGTGTTGGAGAAGGATTCGCAAATGCGGCCATATTTCTCATGACTTGCAACATTTTGAAACAGTTTTCGTTTGCAAATGTTCCCGGTCAAGTGTTGGATCACGCGAATCTTGATGTTGGAGTGGACTGTCGTCCAGCCCCGTTTTATTTCAAAGTTTCAAACAGAATCTGAAAAAACTGGAGTTCGTTTGTTTAAAGTCACACTATTTTCTTATTTTATTTCTTATTTGGCAGTCAGTTTTCTATACCATTTTTAAAGACAAATCTTCATTTCAATAAATAAATCAACTCCTCCAACTCCAACGAACAAAGTGGAACGAAATAACATCAAATACCAATCGAGTTTCCTTTCCAATCCATTTCTTCAGCACTTCAAAGGATGTAAGAATTTCGATACAATTCATTCTTTTATGGTTTCTTTACTTTTTAACATTTCAATATTGTGTCTTGTATTTTGTATTTTGTATTTCCATTAGCAGTGTAAAGATCAGTTTAAAAATGCTTAGAAGATTTTCAATATGCTTTAATGCCTTTATTTAGATTATTGAGTATGCATAGTTTACAAAATGTAAATGATAGTAGTCGAGTAGATAAAATGCTTAGAATGTAGGCACGTTGGTCAATAATCCTACAGATAGCTATTTAAATAACTAGTAAATTTACTAGAATCAAATTCATTTGTTGTGTTTTGTGCCCTCGCCTTATTTTGTGACAACTGAATTAGTTAATTTTAATAATAAATCCCTTTTTTTCTTCTTAACAGAATCTGTAAAAACTTTAGTTCCCTTTACATTTCTTTCTTCCTTTCTTGTATTTCTGCTTGCGCGGGCATATTTCTTATGATATTTATGATTCTGTCAGATTTACAAGATCTTTAAAATCATTAAATGCGCTTGTGGCGTATTTAATAAATTTGACCGTAGTTGAATAGATAAAATATTATTTATACTCAGGTTATACAGGTCAGTTATATAATTATGATCAAATTCTGATTACGTATGCCCTCGCTTAATTCAAATTAGTTGAGTAATAAAATCTTAGATTGTAATGAATATAATTGCTTTTCGCATATAAAAAAAAACAATAAAATGTTG
Source organism: Folsomia fimetaria (assembly GCA_034695645.1). NCBI lineage: Eukaryota > Metazoa > Arthropoda > Collembola > Entomobryomorpha > Isotomidae > Folsomia > Folsomia fimetaria. The sequence continues at coordinate 7,344 of JAQFZJ010000774.1, forward strand.
CCTCAACTGATAAAAAATCTAGTTTATTGTAATTTTGGCAATTGTATATTTAAATGCTTAATATCTCCAAATAAATCCAATTTCCGCCTGGCCAATTTCTAAAAAAAACTTCACAACGTGGTCCAAAGTTATTATCTAAATTAATGGGCAACTATAATTATTAATTATTTATAGTTTAGTTAGTCTTTCATTTTCCTCATGGTCCGTATTTCCTCATGGTCCCTTCCCTTCCCATATTCACAGGGAAGGATACTTGCGTATCCGCGACCGTAAAGTTATTTCAAAGCTAATAATAAATAGTACACTAGTATGGAATTAAACATAACCCAAAATTTCAGACTCGAATATATTTGATTTATGGCTGGTTATTGAGAAATATTAAGGGTAAACTTCAGGTCATTGGTACATTAATAACTTTCGAAGCCTTAAAATTATTATCACGAAATGCGACAAAAAATAATGAGAGATTTAATCTGGCTAAGGATAAAAATGTTTGAATCAAAACTTTTGGAAGATTTTTTACATGGAATTGACATTGAATTTCAAAACTGTGTTGTGAAACATGTTTTTCGCATAATTATTAAGTATTATAATTCTTTTTGGAAGTTCCAACTTGGAACCACCGATAAAATATTCAGCTGAATGGATTGTAATAGTAATACACTAAATGGAACAGTCATGTTTATGCAGTATTTGCATATTCTAGGTATATTCATCTTGAAATACAATTTGATGAACAAACCAACGGCGAAGAGTAATTAATTTGGAATTGAATATGGAATTTGAGTAGGAAATAGGATTGGAATGACGAGTATTGTTTGGAATGTACAAGGAGTAACTGAAATATTGCAGAGTTCATTCACCCACCGATCATTGTGAAGCTTTGAATAATAACGTATGCGATCTTATGATTCATGAGTTACAGTGTCTTCATGAATATTTCAAAATCCTGGTGACAGATGGTAAACAATTTCTACAGTAATTTAGAATAGAGCAGATGCTCCAATATTCAGGAAATACATACTGACGGCATTTCAAAATTTTGCAATTCTGTAACCGTTAGTATTTGCCGTTAACCCAATCCAACAAAAAAAGTGCGGTACGTGAGCTTTAATTGATTGCATACAAATTTCTTCCGTTTTATTGCTTATATAAACCCGCAGCCAATACAAAAGCTGCCAGAACACTTTGGGAATTCCATAAAGTTTAAAATTGAAACACGAGCTTTTTAAAACTTTTCGTATTTTATTACATTATTCTCTCCGTGACGATTGTGAACAGTCGGAATCCGTGAGACAAACTATTGAACTGATAGGATAGGTATCAACAATATAATTCCGATTTAAATTAAAAAGTAATCATATTTTCAGAATCATGGTATCCCAGCGGATTATCTTGGTCGTGATGTCGATATTCCTTGTAATATTGCTGCCCATTGTACAGGGTACATCTCGTGGTGTTTGCTGTGTTTGGCCATTTGGTAGTGATTGCTACACGATGGATCCTCAGGGTCGTCAAATTTTTCGTGCCGGCCACCTCCTAGTGCCTTTTGTTGTAATTTTTAAAGTTCTTTCAGTTTTATTAAAGATCTTAATGTATTAAATAGTTGCAATATTAGTTTAAAAATCTTTGTATGTTAATTGTTGAAGTTTTTGAATTAATCGAACCAATGGAGCTCAGTAAGAAAGAAAAACTGTTATGATGTATTTAATCAATTTCGACTTGTTTGAATTATTCTGTTATGAATAATACCTACTGAGGTGTAATGACCTAATATACATATACATAAGGTATTTCATTGAATAAATTATTATTAGTAAAATTAAAGTAAGCAGGTGTGCATGAACGCTCAAAAAGGTATGATACAAAGCCCAGAAATTACAGCTTTTGGTTTTTATTTATGAAACAGCTTTTGGTGCTGATTGTCGAAATTATGTGGGGCTGGTTGGTTTTAGCGGAGCTGGAATTACTACATATCTGCGAAGTCAAATGAGAATAGAGTTAGTGAGAAGTTATTAATATTAGCCGGTAATGCACAATTAACTCATTTATAGTTATACACATATATAGTTATATATAGTTATGTATAGTCATATATGGTTATGTATTTATAAACTTATTTATAGTTAGAAAATTATTAAATTTGATGGCAAATAAAGCGCACATCCTTGACCTATACATCTTCCATTTTACTATGATTGCAGAAGATTTTAGTAGGCAGAATACAAGCTCACTAATGATGATTTATATTACTACTAATTCCAAAATTAATCGGATAGGAATGCAATCATCGAGTCCAATTTGGAAGCCGAGGGTCGGTTATCGGAGTCGATTGTCAGCATTCGGTTAATGACCGCAACGAAGTTGTCGTGGGTATTAAGTGTTAATTCATCCGTTAAATACCTAAATCGCCCACTCCCGTCATCCGCAAAACTTCGAATGCGACTAAAGCTTTTCGGCCTATTAAACATGTTTGCGTGTTGCTGCACCACTTCCACAAAAACCAGGCCCAAACTGTAAACATCCGTCTTGGCTGAATAGGCAAGCCCTAGCATCATTTCTGGACTTCGATACATTTCTGTTCCCGCCTTCCCATGGTTTCCCCGTGAACTGTAGTCATTCCGAACTGTTAACCCAAAATCTCCAATTTTCCATGTGTACGAGTTAATGTTGTTATCAGTATGACTGGCAAGGATGTTTCCGGGTTTAATGTCACGATGTATATAACCCTTAGAGTGCAGATACTTTAGGCCTGAAACCAGATCTTGTGCGATTCGTAGAATGTTTGATCTTCTCCAATTTTCCGGTACACCCTCAGCTGCTTCAATATCCGTCAAATATTTCGTTAGCGTCCCATGACAAAACTCAGTCTGAATAAAAATATGGCTAATTGGTTCCGCCGTGGATGTCACTGTAGGCAGATTTTGGCGAATATATTGTTGCAATCGTTCTCTGTTGAGCTGAATGTCTCCACGACTATCCTGAGCTTCCGCCCAACACCAGTAGTATCGAAGGATGAAGTCGGACCTTAGCTCGCTTAGGATCTGGATTTCGTTGAGCAGGACGTCCAAGGATGCGTCCGGTGTGCTTGACGTATCAGACGAATCCGCTAACTCATTTCTTGCACTTTGAAGTGTTGCTCGTATGTCAACGCATTTGATGGCGTAAGCCTTGTTTGTGAGGTCCAGCGCTTTGTACACTTTGCCGAAGCTTCCAATTCCAATAAGTTCTTTGCAAATTAAAGTTGGAATTGATTTCCATGGGGATGAATCGATTTCTGGAAATTGAGGGTGAACACATAAAATGGAATTTTGCTATAATGGTGTTATAATGGTGTTATAATCGCTTTCGCTTACCAATTTCTCTAGTACTCATTAATCTAGAATATCGCCAATGTTTCTTGCACTCCCGGGTAGCCACTGTTCCAGCAATGATGATAACCGAAATAGCTAGTACAGCACCCACCACAATTTTTGCTGGCGTAATTATCAAGTCGAATTCGTCCTCCCCATTTGAGCAATCTTTTACTCCGTCGTTCACTTTGTAATCTGGAATACATTTGTCATCATCTCCAGCCCCGCAGTAGAATTCTCCTTCCGGGCATTTATAGAGATATTTACAAAAAGCGGGCACTTCATCTGACCCGTCGGGACAATTGACGAAGCGGTTGCAAAACATGTAGAGGGGGAGGCAATTACCGGATCCGCAAGTGAACTTTGTTACTCCGCACCTACATATTTATTAAATTCACATCAATGCCTTTCAGAATATTCGAATGAATTTTATTTTGGATTTTATCTTGTTTTTTGTGTTACCACATAGAATTTTGTATCCACGAGTGTGTCTCCTTTGTGAATTTACTAAAGTAGTAAAACACGCCAACTGTGCAATTGGAATGGCTCTTAACAACCTTGTCAATCTGTCCAGCGATGTAGAACTTCTTGTCGACTTTTCGGACCGTGCCAACACCGGTGTCGATGCAGGGTGTAACATTGTTGTCTGCAATTTGGCATATGCAGTAAATGTGGCAATTTATAAAATCAAACTATCAATCATTCTCACGTTTCGTCACAGTGGCGCAGAATCTGTTCTCGTAAACGTCATTGATATGCATATATTTCCATTGATGCAAACAAATTTGCTGAGGTTGGATCTCGACCATTTGAAATATTTCAGGGGACAATTTCGAGTTCCATCCTGTCGTAATAGGGAGAGAGAGACTTCCAGGCAGCAGCACCTGGTCCAGTATGTCTTCTCCCGGTAAACAAATTGGTTGTATATTGGGCGTCAAGTTGATTGTGCCGTTCAGATGGAAAAGAATTTGTGGATGTCTCGTACTGGACCAAGAAGTACCAACTTCGTATCCCGGGTGAAGGGTCATGTGCGTTATCTAGCAGTTATTTCACACCAGTCTGTTCTCAAGCCTTTACTCGTACATGCATATATATATATATCGAATCAGTCTTACCGCGAATTTCTTTTTATGAAAGTGAGTAACATTTTTTGTATTCCCCCACAAATCATGGTGTCCAACATAAACTTTAAAATACTTGAATTGGGGAATGTTCAAAGTTGTACCATTCCAGACGAAGTTAGACGCCGCTATTTCGTATGAGGCATATAAATAAGTTGGTAAATAATACAAATTTTCAGTAATGTCCAAGAAACGACTTACATGACATCACCAAATTTGGGGACACAATAATCGCACCGAATTCTCGTAGGTTTTGAGTATCGTGACGGTACTCCCGAATGATGGCGGACCACGGTGGAAATATTGTCTGGTTAACGCCCCCCAGAAATAGAGTTGGGTTGCCGCATTGAAAATCCATCTGTGTAAGTAAGTTAACAAAAGCTAACGTGCAATTTATCTTCCTTCATAATTAATTGACATTCATTGGACTTACTGGCATCGATGTGGAATGAATCTCCCAACATGTCGCAAACATTGCAAATAATGTAGAGAACTTTGCCATTTTAATCCATATTAACATTGGTAATTAGAAGGATTAAAATAAAAACAAAATTTGTACTCTTTGGCCAAAAATTTTGCTAATCAGAAAAGAAATGGATTATTTTAACACCCACTCCAAGTAGGGATACTATACATATTATGTGAGTCACAATATAATAATTGGATTTTATAATATGTTGAATATAATATTGAATTGGTTATATTGAACGATATTATAATATTAATATTTAAATGGGATGCGTATTATGTTAACCACAAGTTCAGTGTTGCACTCAAACAACCAGTTGAGATAAGGAGGACTACATACATATTTACAGATATGGTGTGGTGTTTAAGTAGGTATAGTCAAATATATGTAGCAAATGTCAATGGTTTGAACGTTGTTGGTGGTGTAGAGTGCTAACAAATCTTGTGTTGTATTGTGTCACCGCTCCAGCCCTATCCAAGCATGCTATTTGATAACTCAAGTTGAACAACGTTTGACCAAAAGATGCACACCCCAACGAGAACGTATGTATGTATGTAGCTATATGGACATCATGAGAACTGGGAGATTCTATTCATGAACATTTTAATACACACATGTACCCGATCTGTACTGGATTTGAGGTTTACATGTATGCTAAATCAATTCAGCTACATATTCTTTGTTTAGTTCTCATCAAACCATAAATGAAATCATGTAATCAGCATTTTTTCAGAAGTGTTTTAAATTTGCTAAATATACAGAATTTACTTGTACGTTGACCATAATTAAATTTCTATTACATTATTTTTATATTACTTTTGTAGTCATCTATATAGCTAATAATGATATTTCACCTTTTGGTTAAATTAACACGACCCCACACCTGCCAACACGAAGAGCGTACCAATAAATTTGTCGTCGATGCAGGGAGTATGAACAAAATCTGAGTGAGACATCATTTGAGGTTCCCATGGCAGTTATGAATGTCACAATTTCACCTTAGCAATTTCTGTCAGATCTGAGTATGTATTTATGTACCTTTGCACTGTACATGCCTGATAAATTGTTGCAAATTAATAATTTGAAATTATGATGATTATGCCGTTTCCCAACAAAAAACATTGTATTGACTTTAATAAATGGAATGAAAGGAAAAACATTGATTTTAATTAGTTTGCTACTTATCTTTCTTTTATCATAACCAGAATACGTACTTATTTATGCATAAAAGCATTAATCACAATAAGTGTGTTTGATTGTTCAATGACGACACCATGTATGTGTGCATCATGGTAGTCCGGAATGTTCGGAAAACAAATGCCTTTGTTTGTTTTCATGCAAATATGCATTGTTGATGATAAATATATCTTTTCCCTTATAACAGGGATAAAATTGAGTTTTGCAAGGTGGGATTATCAAGATCAAGTATTTGTATAACGCTTCAAAGCTCAAGGAAAGGATTATTGAGAATTTATCATTGCGTATCTTAAAACTTTGAAAGCAATTCAAATGCTGGTTTTATCTTAAATACTATCCAGTCGCCTCATCGTTATTTGTCATTGTTGCGACTATGATTCCATGGTCAAACTCTTCTCCGCAGCCATAGTTGTTTCGTACAACGCTTGGACCGGTAAACAGATTTACACCAAACGGAAATCCCGGATGATTAACTGACTGAAAGTCGGATTGTTGGGAGCACATGACGAATATCATACATATCATACATATGTATCACACATAAATATCGTACATAAATATCATAATCAGTAAATATCCGAGGAAAGAAATTATGTTATCATTTATGAAACATTTTTTTGTAGCCAGCATGTTTGCAAAAAATATTAATCTTGTAGAAGATAATGTATAATTAACCAAAGTTTGGTAAATAAACTATGAAAGATTTTTTTAAACTAATAGTCCTAGAAATCCTAATAGTCCTCAATCACCATTAATCATGAGAGAATGGAAAGTAGTCCGAGATATAAATTATTTACTTTCTGGATTCAAAAATAAACATTAAAACCCGGAAGATAATTAATTAAAATGAAACTAAGAAAAATTTGAAACATGTCATTATGAAGTTTGCCCAGATTTCAATAAAAAAGTGTTTGGTGACAATAATGCAATCGGATGTATGCGTTGTGTGAAAATAAAAACACGTGGGTAATACGAATATCTGCAGCATGGAATTCCCACATTTGCAATTGGATAAAAAATGAATTGTTTGGCAGCTATTTTTGAATCCAATGAAAGCTGATTGTCCTGTGTTTGGTTGTACGAAGGGATAATAAAACCTATTGTTAGATTTTAGAGTTCGTAAAAATGTTTATGCTGGCCCTTGCCCGTACATTTAACAGCTTTATTTGGATATGCTTTATTCTGTTGTTGTGCTTCCTGCTCGAGTCTAAACTTTAATGAGTTCTTATTTCAATATATCCCTCCTTTCTTAGATTCTCTATTTCTCACATTTTATCGTCTGGATTAGCAGTTCATTACTTTCCGGCTTTATCATTACATTAAAAGCCAACAATTTTCATAAATTTTAGCACTCTCTAACGACCATTCTTATGTAAGAATTCACCAATAACTGCCGTTGAATTGAATATTAAATTTAGGCATAAAAACTTTACGTCTCTTGATGTACCATGTTATAAGTATGTTACATGCAACAATGCAAGGCCGAAGTAACTAATACAGTTAATATATGCAGCTTAAATGCGTGACTTTCTGGTTGAAAAATAAATATTAAAAAAACATAACACTTCTTAGTGTTCTCACTCATTTAATCAGTCTGGAAAGTAACACTCCCATTATAAAATACTTTATTGTGTGTGGCCATATCATAGTGAAAGATATCTTTAAATGGTTATCAAAGAATGGGTCATCGGACGGAATCCAAAAGTTAAAAGTAGTATAAATGCTTAATGTGTCAGCAGATGTCACAGTATTTTATTGTTCGTTGCGTACTTCAAAATGAAATATTGTCTTAATATTTCTATTCTCGCATTTACTTTGGTAATTGCGGTACAAATTGTGGTAGTACATGAAGGTAAGTTACTTTAAGTGACTAACGTGCTGCTACAACACATCCACAATATGATGAATTGAATTAAAAACATTTCACCGTCTAGGGTCATCAGTGAGTCACACATGGCGCTGTTCAAAGCTACACAACCGTCTGAAAAGACCCCACTTGTCATGCCGCCAGTATATGAAGTGTCAACCCCGGTACGGAAACAGATTCTTTATGAAATTAACCTACTGCCCTAGCAACTACCTTTTCGACGAGATACAATCAGACTGTGTTGCCCCTCAGAAAGTTAGTATTACGTCGAAATGTGTTCCTGCAACTGTGTTGGCAAAGCGTTCTTCCCTGAAAAAATTGCTGGTTCAACAAGCGCACAGTAATGTTCCAAAACCTGGAGTCGAAAATAAAAAAAGGGCTAATGCCAAATGGGTTATGAGGCCCCTAGATCCGTTAGTGTCTAAAAGAAAACAGATATTCAAAGACGCAAGTTACCAAAAAAGTTTCAATTCGACGCAAGGGGACGAGATGCGCGTTGACCCTTTATCTATTGGCACACGAAACGAGACAATTTTGGATGGAGTATTTGAAAATTTGAAGCCACTAGGTTCAAAATCTCCTAATGACATGTCCAGCGATGGGACATTCTTGATCTCTTCCACTACAACGGATGCAGAGGTTTATCGGTACTTACTAAACAACCAAACCACAATTCGACCAACTCAAAGCGCAGAGGATGGTAGTAAGGGGATCAGTGAAATTAAAAAGATCCAAAGGGTCGGTAATAACATTGATGTTGATGAAGAATCCAATGCATCTAAGGCAGTACTAGGAGCCGCAGGATTCGACAGTGGTAATGATATCAACGCCCGAAACAATTCCACTGCGCTAATTAATGGGTCTGGTTCATCGGAAGGCGAGACAAGCCTTGGAAAGGCAGGATTCAATGGTCATAAGGAACTCAACGACAGAGATGCTAATGCACTAGATGGAGGTATTATAAAACTAGATTCCAAATCAAGCACACGAAACGCGGGACTCGTTGGTAATAGCGAACAAAATCGCCCAGGTGCTGATAGGGTCCCAGACGGAGAAATAATTAAATTGAATAACGGGGCTAATCAAAGAAGCGCTGGGTCCGACGGCGATAAGGAGCTCAACGGGTTCGAAATTTCCAGAACAAAAGTTGGTGGAAACCCAGATTCCGATAAGAGAGCAAGCCCGATTTCCTATGGTGATAGTGAACTAAATGGACCAGGTCGTGATAGTATTCCAGCTGGAGAAATCATTAAATTGAATAACGGAGCAAACCAAAGAAGCGCTGGGTTCGTCGGCGATAAAGAGCTCAACGGGATAGAAATTGGCAGAACAAATTCGGATTCGGATAAGAGAGCAAGCCCAGGAAAAGAGATTTCCGCTGGGGACAGCGAACTAAATGGGCCGGGTGGGAGTGGTGTTCCAGCTGGAGAAATAATTAAATTGAGTAGCGGAGCAAATCAAAGAACAGCGGGATCCGACGGCGATAAGGAGCTCATGGGGTTCGAAATTGCCAGAACAAAAGTTGGTGGAAATCCAGATTCGGATAATACAACAAGCACAGGAAAGAAGATTTCCGATGGCGATAGTGAACTAAATGGACCAGGTCGTGATAGTGTTCCATCTGGAGAAATCATGAAAGTGAATAACGGAGCAAACCAAAGAAGCGCTGGGTTCGACGGCGATAAGGAGCTCAACGACATAGAAATTGGCAGAACAAAAGTTGGTGGAAACCCAGATTCGTATAATAGACCAAGCACAGGAAAGGTGATTTCCGATGGCGATAGTGAACTGAATGGACCAGG
>JAQFZJ010000775.1:0-17073 GCA_034695645.1 Folsomia fimetaria
CTTTCCCTTCAGCACTAATTGGTTGAAATGGGACAGGGAGTAGGCGGAGATTGGCGTTGATGATGTTGGCAGACATTTTCTCGAAAGTTTCGTGATAAAACGGGAAGGTTCCACTTAGAAGGAAGTGTATAAGGACCCCCGTGGACCATAGATCACATGACACCTGAGGAATTGGTAAAATTATTGAAAATAGAGCATAATTTGAACTGAATAAATTGATTCTCATCTTTCCTTGCATCTCATGTTTACTTACGGTGCACTTTTGACGAAGGAGAACTTCTGGAGAAGCGAACTCAAAGCAAGGCAATGTTTGGGGGAGACAATCTGGAGAACCGAAAGCTACATGGCATGCGTCACCAAAATCCACCAGTTTTAGCAAAGGGGGACACACCGATTTGTCCACGAGGATATTGGAGGGCTGGACAAAAGATATATTTATATAACAACATAATATATATATGGGGATGACTTTGGCTTAAGTAAACCTGCATGTTCATTACCTCAATGTCCAAATGGGCAATTTCCAAACCATGAATATGCTCCAGGGCAAGAAACAATTGGTGCATGAGAGTTGCTACGGTGTACTCCATGTAGGAATCTTGTTCGCAAAGATATTCCAAAATGTTGCATCCTCTCACACTGGAATTAAACCCAACTCATTAATTTAAATTGTTTGAAATCAATATATTTAATACTTGATTGATTACTTACAACTGCATCACGATAACGCTGTTGGAAGCTGTATCACAAAACTCCTTGGCCCCAGGAACATTTGGATGCGAGATGGCTGCCAGAATTTGAAACTCTTTGAGAATCAATTGTCGCTTCCATCTCTGTCTGGGAATAAGTTTAAGGGCATACTCCGTCCCTGTACTAATGTCATTACATTTCCTCACCAGACTAAATCTACCCCTGGCTACCTCTTCTCCTGTGACATACTTTATGTCAAACTCGGTGTCTGAACAGGGAGTCTGCCCATTATGATGTGTGGGTGTAGTAGGAATTGGACTGGAAGGAGGAGGAAGTAGCGGAGGTAAAATGATACACTCTGATGCAGGACCAGGTTCACTCCTTATACTTCCTTCGCCGTGAGCAATGATTCTAAAAGAATACTCTAATCCTGGACTTAGATGTTGCACTTTGCAAGAATTCCCCATCGGTCCTCCATCATTCTGAACCACAACGGCACAACTAGTCCACACATCGCTTTCCATGAGACTGAAAGAAAATAATAATAAATATTTTATAAATATAGACTACAATCTAAATTAAATAAATAAACATTACCATGTTTCCACCGTGTAAAATTTGATAAGTTGTTGACTACTACCGCCTTCACTAGAAGATTGACGAGAGTCTGATTGCCAAGTTAGAGAAACACTATCATAATCTAAAGGGCTGACTATAGGAGCAGTTGGTGGAAATGGGATTACAGCTACAGGTGGTGTGTCACAGTGATCCATAATGTTTTCGGAGGAGCCACCTTCACATCTATTCAGACCAAATGAAATTTATTGTTATTCTAGAATAACATACATTGTCTGGAATTATTAGAGTTAATTAACTTACAAGTGATTGTGCAACCCGGAAGGCCACACTTGATTCTCCACCATGGTCCCTCCCTTAACCGATGATTGTCCTTGATCTTTACTAAAACTACTCCTCTTTCGAAACCGAAACGACCAAGAATTTGGTTTTTTCGGGACTTCATTAAAAATGGAAGTGGGGATCCAACCGTCATCGTGTGGGTAGATGAGACGTCGAACGAAATAGAGATGTTGGTCAGGATCAGTCCCAAGAATTTGGACAGACTCCCCTTTACTCAGAGAACACAATTGGTGTTGGACATCCACACTCCTCGTCTTGCTTTGTTTAAAGTCCCGGCTCACCCTTACAACCGAACCGGGCGGGAGAGGTATGCACCCTCTGAGGGAGGGGGAGCCCTATTGGGTACAGATATCAACACAAAAAGATAAGCATTCCATCAAACACATGCACAAAAAATAACATCACAAACTGGTTAATTTGTTGGATTAGACTATATGATACACGTACAAAAACGTTATTTGTCAAAAGTAATACGGTCAACACTACTTATTATTAAGCTCAAACCATGCAAGCGGGTTATATAGGATTAGTACTAGCGTAGTAGGATTAGACGGTGATTTTAGGATTAGTAGAAAGCTGTACAATCAACACATAAATAATCTTCTGTTAGTTTTTTGTATGTGGATTGGATTAGGAGCCAGGTCCGGCTTCAGTACCGTTTTCGAGGCGCTTGAATGCAAGTGGTGGAAGGGTTCAGGAGTAGGAGCATCCTGCAGCTGAGTCTTCTTCTTGAGACAACCATTCACCTTGGAGGTGGGCGTATTAGGCAGGGTCTTATCTGAAGTCGAAGTGGGCGTGGTAAGGAAAGGCGATGGGGGTGGCAGAGGAAGGGTGCGTCCATTCCACAAGTCAGGTGCAGAACTAAGTGCATCACAACAGACAAACCAGCTCATACCAAACCCAAAAAGGAAAGAGAATTGTCAATAAGTCAAGGACAACACACACAAAAGCAAAACCAAGAACATAACCAGCACAAAAGATGCCCTGGTGTGCCAATATGAGGCCCCCACCCCCCTTGAAAGGACAGATGAATGAGTAGTGAAATTTAAAAAAAAGTGAAAGAAAAGGTCCATGTTTTTATACGGTATGAAAATCAGTCAATATATTCTTTTTCTGCTCATCATTATCTTGCTTTCGTTAAATATATCGTCAATGTAAGAAACATCATCATTTTTTATAATAATTTGTAATTGGTAACTAATCCAAAGATAAGATAAGAAATGCTTATCCATCCTCCAACCTCAAGAATTATTTTATACATTGTTCGTTAAGTTTCTTTTTATAATAAATTAATCAAAAACAGAATTTTGGCTCATGAAGAAGTTGGACATTTAACTAACTGTGTAGTGAGACATTTAGTTAATTTAACAACAATTAAGTATTATATATGACGCCAACCATGATGGATTGTAATTTAAGGATAGAGAGTATAGGATGTTTATACGGTGGGGTAAGAGCAAACAAGATAAGATACAACAAGATAACATGTAAAAGATAAGGTGATGATGAAGGGAAGGTACACTAATAATTATGAAGCGGTCACCTCTTCTCTTCTTTTACTGGCTTATTTGTTTGCGTAGTTGGTAAGACTATATGTAATAATAATTGTGTTAGCGTTGCTTTTTGATTATCTCTAAATACCTTGCTTCTTGAATTGGATTGAATTTGATAAGTTAATTGATGATGTGTGACTAGCATACGTATATAATGCAAATGTCATCCAATTAAAAAATATAAAATAATCATACTTCAGAAACAACCGTTAGATAGGATGCGAATCCCTAAAACTTCATTATATTCATATACACATCTATAAGTAATATTCACCCAATCCATGCATCCGGAATTCTAATGTCCTTATCCATCTGAATAAGTGTCAAACAATAATAACCCTTTGAATTAGACGCATCCTAACTAAGACATTTTATACCACATGCATGTAATGTTATTAATTATCCAAGATATTATAATTAAGAGTAAAATGCGTGATCACATTCGTTTCAGATGAATATTCCTCATCTCATTCTCAGTAGTAGATAGTAGGTGTGTGGTATGCAGCACTACCCCAAATGATGAACCATTCCTTCTCTTAAAATGATGAGTGGGTTCATCAACGCCAACAAATGATAGATGATGTACAATAGTAGTTTTGAAAAGCTGTGTGGCTGGACCCCCAACAAGTAGCGAGGTCCAGTCCTAAGCAAATATGATAATACTGACAAAATAATAAATAAATAAGTAAATAAATAAATATTGAAATCGTCATCAAGAGATAAAACCGAAATGCTTCACGTAATTTGTTCGTTGTAAAACAAAAGGTAGTGTTAAGTAACACTAGTTCTCTAGTTCATTTCCTTTATAGCACAGCCAGACATGCACAACGATAACGACTTGTTTGTTCTTGGCACTCACGCTGCTTCATAATTATGCATACAAAATCCAAAATATAGAAATCTGATCAAAAACCCATACTAACCGCTATCCTAATTCAAACTGTTGAGAAATATCAAAGAATATAATGAGGAATTTTTCTGGACAGCAGGATATAGCTATGTTGTGGCAGGCTAAAATAAGAACCCGAGTGTAATGGGACTGTCCGTAAAGCTCCGCTACAATATATACCTTCTTTTTTTATAGCGAACTATGGTCTAGTTCCAGTGGTCTTAGTGGTTGGTGGGTGTGTCTGGGGAGATCAAAAGGTTCTGAGTTTACATTTTAATAGTCACAACCCATTATACATACTTTCGGTGAGGGGAGTTAATTTCATTGAGCCCAATAACAAAACAAAATGGACAAATAGAGTAGATAATCTACACCTAGTTATCGTCGTCACAACTGGTAATATAAGAGTCAATAGAGCGAGAGAGAGACTGAGAGTGGATAAGAAAAGAGTTATCTTAAGCCAGCGTCCCTCTCCAACTCAACAACCCACCAACCTGCCACATTATTATACACCTTTACGCCACGCATATTCTAACAATAGCAATAAAATATGTATACCTCTCTCGCTTCATTCATTTATCATCATAAGTTTTTAAAGCGGCACAGCCAGAGAGTTTTGTTTTTATATAGGTATATGTAGACAAGAAGAACAGGAGGTGGAGGAGTTGCATGTATGTGTGGATGTGTAGTATAATGGTATGCATAATATATGGTGAATATATGGTCGCATCACCAGGATGTCGTCCAAAGGTGGGTGAGTGGGTGGAAGATAAGTGAGCCAAAGATCCAAGGGAGACTTACAGTTCCTTAGTGAGTTTGTTCTTCTGGTATTTGATGGGGGATTGGATGGCTTTGAGAAAGTCCTTCTGTGTTTGCAGAATGGACTGGAGATAAGTAACCCACTCTTCACGGGTATCACTGCTATTTGCTTGGCACACAAAGGATAAATTGGGTTTTTTAGGGTCTGTGGAACGCAGAATGAATTTACACTCGTCCCCATCATCCACACTTTCCGTCACAGCCATCTTGTTCACCTAGGGCAAGAAAAAATATAAATAAGAAGAGCTCATGAGCAAATGAATCATTTTCAGTTTTTGCGAGTTTGCAAATTCATAAACTTCTCATAAAAAGAGAGAAGCGCCCGAGTTGGTTGGTGACAACTGGCTTTTATGTCTTTGGCTTTAATGTATAGAAGAGGACACGACGATTGAGCAGTACACACAGACGAGCTAAGCCGATCCTCACTTAACCAACTCCGTAAAAGGCAACATTCCCTTATTTGTGGGCCATGTAATTCATCAAGTGTCAAGGATGGCGTCGTACACACGTATCTCTTAACTTTCCAGTCCAAGAAAGAAACCAAATCATTTCTTGCATTGTATGGTCCTACTATTGATGGGATCAAGTTTTTACTACTTTTGTCAGTGTAAAATGTATTATTCGTAGAGTCAATCATGCATAATTTGATCTGGTCGGTTGTTGTCATGCGTTAGTGATAGTTGACACAAGACTCCTCTTGGACCATGAACAATAGTATGGGAGTTGGAAAAGGAGCATAAACAAATATCAATGTGGGGCACTAATTATTTACCTGGATATGAGCTTTGTAGATGTAGACGGGATTAGCATAGAGTGTCTTCTTTCCAACAGACTCGCTGAGAATGATGCTCTGCTCGAATAAGAAAACTTGGAGCTCTTTACCCTTGAAGGAGAGACCGGAGGACCCCTCGGAGCACAGGAGGAGACCGGATAGCAGCAGTTTCCCTTGAGCCGTTATCTTTCCCTGAATAGGAGAGGATAAGGATACATGTTTACTCAATTCTTCTCCCATCTCTTCTTTTTATATATTCCATATTTTAGAATTCATTGCTCACATCAAAACCCTGCAACCTCCCTACATTCATCATATCGTTGGCCTCTTTTGGAACAACATGCATTACTTGAGTGGCAAATTTGAGCATTTCCACCTGATCCGGGACTCCCATACGCTCGGTGTATTTAAGAATGTCTTTTAACAAAAGTTGATACTTCATTATACGTTGGACTGGTTTGATGAGCAAATCACACAAAGTCAATTTGTGACCAAGCTTTAACCGAATTTCCTAAAAGCATCAACCAAACACATTCCGTTAACGTATTTAATAACAACTCCTTTATCAACCAACTCACCTCAAAGTAACTATCAATATGTTCCGACACGATGAACTCTGACATTGGCTTGTTCTGGCAGTAAACGACGTACATATGAAGTTTCCTGCATAAAAACCAAATAAATGTCAGCCAAACTCATGCATATACTGACAAATTAAATGCCTTGCAAATATCCGAATATCACGTGACATGCAAACAATAAACTCACCGCTCGTATCGTTTAAAAAGACCACCCAACTCTTCCGGATGGTCACAACAACGCTCTAACGCTTTGCAAAAAATGCTGCAAAAAGAAATTTTGACATATAAAGAGCATTTATTAACATTTCTGAAATGTAGTCGGTTATCTTACTCTCGATGCCACTCAAAGATGGCTTCCATATTTCCAAAGATGATTTTATCTTTGCCACCCTTCAGATCTTCCGGGAGGGCGATATCAGATGAAGGGTCTCGAATGATGGCCATGTACCCTTCAACAATCTCTTTCAGATCGCGCACATAGTCTCTCTCTGTTTCCACCAGCTCACGAAGGACAAAAGAGCGCTTTCTACACGCTTCTTCCTCAGGAGTAAGTTCTTTGACATCGCCAACACCCCCACCACCACCACCACTCCCCCCGTTATTCAGTCCAGCTGGGGATGACTCGGCGGCAATTCCTCTAGCCCCACTGTCTCCAAGACTTAGCTCTCCTAGACGCTCTATCTGTTCATGTTGCTCCTACAAAAACAAAACAAAGGTAAGACTCACTTACATTTAAATGAATATTAATAAATCTGCTTTTGAAAAAATCCAACCAAATACACTACAACTACTTCAAACTTAAACAATAATAAATAAGTGCCACCACTGCGACTACTTCAAACTTATAACAAACAAGACACACTTCACAGTTAATAAGGATGCATCACCTACTCAAGCACACTTCACAGCCAAAAACCAACTAGATGAACCAAACAAACAGCACTTAATCACAATGATCAAACCAAGTTACCATTCTCTCTCGGACGATTTGTTCAAGTTCTGTAGCCTGTGGGACGGAAGAGGGATCATCCCCTTTCAAAGGCATACCACCACCAGCACCTCTGCTCGACTGCTTCCACCACCACCACAATCAAACCAAACCACACCAACGTTACACCCTTATTCATTCATTCATCCGCCATTTATTAATACCATCCCCATCACCCATCGAAAAGATACTTATATGATGAAACATTGCTCACCCGCTTCGAATGGGAAGAAGATGGACTATTCATCTGTTCCCCCACTTTGGAAGTTACGGAAGATGAGAGAAGAAGTTGTGGTTGAGAAATGGGGGCCATGGGTGGTGGAACCTCTACTTGATCTTCATCACATTCATCCCCTTCTGCAAAGAGAGGGATATCACCTCCACCCAGACTTCGGGAGGGTTTCATCAGGGTTTCGGAAGGAAGTACACCGGTGGAATCACCAGCACCACTACCACCACCAGGTTGTTGAGTGGTGGTTGTGGAGGAGGAGGAGGAGGAACGGTTGCCCATACTAGAATAAGGAAGGGGAGGTTCCAACTGAAACAAATTAAAGCACAATGGTGTAATTAATTAATAAGTATACAGTTTGTAGTTATTCGTGTATAGTTTGTTGCCATAAATTAAAATTAGCACGAACGGACGCACGCACTACCTCATAATGACCAACATTATCATCATCATTCCTCAAACTACTCGAAGAAGTGAAAAGACAAGGGGCAAGGGCTGTGTTGAGGTGTCTGTTAACGTCTTGAACTTGAGAGGAAAATGCTACAACTGATTTCGATCTCGGTCTTGCGCCCCATTCCCCCGTAATTAAATTAGAGGGGGAGGAGGCATCATATACTGTTGAGGAGGAGGTTCCCCACGTCGCACAGCGCCCCACATCTCCAATACTTTCACAATTACTACTGTCACCATCACCACTAGGGCACCCATCACCCCCTCCAGTCCCTCGTTGCTTATTTTTCTTGGGGCGAAACGGAGAAAGTAGGAGACGCTTCATAATACTGCACGTATGTATAGTGTCGCAAATGGAGACTACGCCCAATCCGCCTAGCAAAGTCAGTGTCACTTGTCAAACTCCACCGCCCACTTGTACAATAATACAGACACAATGCAACTCTTTATTTTATTTTAGGAGGAGGAAAACTGATGGAGACCGAATAATAATAATGTCCAACAAGGGTGGGTCATGTTTTGCAGGCAGAGTTGTAACCGATGCCGGATGTGACTGTGAGAGAGTATAAACGCTATTGGCACAAGATAGAGAGAAATAATAATAATATGCAAATATATGTCTTGGTCGTGGTGGTGGTAGCAGTTATAGTTTATAGTTTAAGAGTGGTTTTAGAGTTTTGGAAGGCATTTTTCACTTTTCCTGATTATGGGAACCCACCACGTACATATACACCTACGTTACCATTCTTATGTATGTACATCTCCTACACTGATTCTATAGATTCATTCTAGACGATAAGCGCTGCTTGTGGATGGTAGAAAATTCAAGTATTTTGGTGATTAAACAATAATAGTTGTTGTGGCATGTAGTAGTCAGAGTATAAATGGATGGATGATATGAAAAACGTCCTTGTGTTCGAGTCTAATATGTAAATGCACTGTAAATAAGCTCTGCTCTCCCCTACTTTACTTGTACATATTCTCTACTATTTAATCTAACCAAGGATAATATGCACATCTAACCACCTAACCTTTACAACTGGCATCACATCATTCACATTATCATCAACACAACTATTCGCACGCGTAGATATTGCAAATTTTCCATACTACTCTACATCTCACTCTGGTGTTGCATTCATCTTTAACTGAAGGAAGGAAGGATTGGCAAGAGAGTGAAAGGCTGCTGCTGCTGCTGCATGATGAAGAGGACAAGGCGAGGACTCTCTTCTATTTTGGCCAACTGCCCTCAATTCCCTTCTCTCTCAAATCTCGCAAATACTAAATACTAACTACTTACACCACCACTACTGAATACTATTAAACATTACGGTAATAAAATCAAACATGAAGAAAAGTGTTCCAAAAACAAATACTGTGGTCCATCCACAGAATGTACACACACACCATCCTGATCCAACTGGATGAAGTGTGTACCTATAATACACGGCACATGGTTGGTGGCACCAAGTGATACTACTATCATCCTGTAGTCTATATAATGATGGCGATGGAGTGTGTGGGTGGGAGCGGCGGCGTTGAGCGAACAAACGAAGCAAAGGATTCATCATCATCATCATAGTATTCATTATTTCATGAGCAATACTTTCCTCACTGCTGAGTAAACTAATAAAATATTTGGGGAATGGGGAGCACATGGTGGAAAAAGGAACCAAGTTGACTAAATGAAGAGAGAAGAAATGAATAATTATGCGTACGGATGGAGTACAGAGATAAAGTTTGCAGTAAAACAAGAAAACCAGGAACGTTAAGAATTAATGCAGCACTTTCCATGCCTCGTTCAACTTTAACATTATTCCATCATTATTATTATATTATGCAAACAAACATTTTCTTGAAGGAATTGTGATGTCCTGAATACAACAGGTGTATATTTCTTATTCAGTACTATCTAGGTATATGTATGTGCATATATCCTTCTCAGCCCGACTATAATAAATGAAGGGGAAAGGAGGAGAAAGCAAATATTGCTGCTTACCGGGTGTGATTGCTGTGAAAGGATTTGTTTGCCCTTTTTAATGTCCTTAGAAGAAGACGAGGGATGCTTTGCTCCACTGCTGCTGCTCCCTTGTTGTTGTTTTCCCCCACTGGAAGATTCTCCCAGTTTCCCTTGGCTTAACTTTCTGAGGGGTGGGGGCAGCCATTTCCCACTGAACACGCGGCGTTTAGATACTGGTGAGGAGGAGGAAGTGGTTGCAGTCGGTGTGGGAGGTACACTAGATTGCTCACCTTCTACAAAATTAGATAAACAAAGACATCAATATAATTGCATTGAAAATTAAGTACTTATTGTGATATACATACAGCAAATATAGATGAATGCAAAATACTGAACTAGACAATTAGTGTACAAATAAAATAGTCAAATTAAGGATGAATGAGTGAAAATTGGTATATCGGCAACCTTCAACAACAAGGCATTGAGACCTGGTTGATGACGACGACGATGATCGCCTAAAAACTCTGTGATGGATCCGCTTAAGAGTGGAACTAGAAAACATTCCTAGATGAGCGGACAACTGCCCTTCTCTCATCCTCAGATACACACCCACACCACAAAACTCATGCACTAAAAATACTACTCAGTTAAGTTCTTATTTACCCCCACAACCAACCCCACATTAAGACATTGATCCTATCAAAGTGAGAATAATAATTGTGTGGAAGAGGAGAGGTGGACATTCTTGTGTTGCACAAACAAACGTTCCAGTTGGGGTCACTTGTTTTGAGTTATGAGTAATATTATGATTATTATGAACAACAGATTGGCTAACAACTGACATTAACGACTGCCAAGTATGACTAACTCGACACAACTGACGGAATATGCAATTCAATGTATGTAATGTAGTTGTTGAAGTGCAAATATTTTGGCAAACTGTTGAGCCACCACTACTGCACCACCACCACCACAAAACCACAAATCCTCCTCGTCCCTCAATAAACACGTAGCATCGTTATTCGTCCCCGTCGTCGCCAACTAAGATTATAACGAACTAACACAACAGCAACAAGCGTTTACAGAGTCAAGTCAAGTGACACCAACCATCACACCAAATTCTGCTATAACATACGTTAGTAATCTCATCCAATTCTGATTAGCAGATAACTACCTAATAACTATCCCATTATGCAATCCTATACTGAAGACAACCCACCATTTAATTCTTGAAATATAAACAAGACCTTGGACAACAAATACCACACCACAAAACCACCAGCGTTGTTTGTTGCTATCCATCTTATCTTATCAATCCTCTCATCCCTTCCTTATTGAGAAGAAAGGAAAGAGACAAAAGAAAGCAGAGAGCGTCAATCAGCAGCAACATGCGGTATGAAATTACTAAAATACACTTTACTCACCAAAAGGAGAAATAGATGGCAAATGAATAAATGTAGCTTAATATAGGGCGTTAATAATTGGTTGGATTAGAAGTAGGAGGTTCACCTTTGACCTTGAGCAGGCTGTCGATCTCTCTTTTTCTATATAGATATATGTACAGTGTGTGTATCTTGTTGTTGGGAGGAGAAGAAGAAGGAGGAGTAGGACACGAATAAAATATCTCTTCTAAGGGAGCAGAAGGACACGGACACAGGCGCACGAGAAGGAAACGAAGGAAGGAAGGGTCACCCGGACTATAAGCAGCCACCAGTGCTAGCAGCGAGGAGAGAGGATTGATTGACAGGGAATGGGAGAGAAAGTGAATCAATAAGGGCCGTAGCAGAATGGAGTGGGTGAAAGTGGAGGAGGAAGCATAGGCGTACTTTATAAAAACAGCCTACAGGGCCACAGAGTTCTACTTTTTAAGGGTCACCTTATACATACAATCGATATGGATCCTACCACTTTTGTACACCACTTTGCCCGTTTCGTAATGCTGCCCAGCCGACTCAACCCGACTACTTTCTCCACACCACAGGGCCACCAATTGATTTTTGCTTTCTTTCACTTTCACTCTGGGTCGCTTATAACACAATACTATGGTAGAATCCTACCTCTATGCCATACACATTACCCCTTCCTTCCACTCAGAAGCGTTATCTCCATTATTATTATCCTCATCCCATGCATCCCTCCTCTTTCACTCATACTCACACTCTATTAACCATTATGGATGGATGGGAGCATGGAGTTAGTAGTTGTGTCACTCTCAATCGGAATTCTAACCAAATTAGACTCGCTCCTCTTCCAAAAAAACACAACCAGGATAACAAGGCTAATTTTGGTTTCACAATCAAATCTGTCTCTCCATTTTTCTCCCTACTTTCTTCACTAAAAAAACTTGCGTGACAGACATGAATGACGCTAACTCGCTCACTCAAATCCTATACAATTGATGCTTTCTCCTCTAATCAAATCTTCTCCTCCTTGTCTCACTCACTCACTCCTGTCCCATGCCAATTTCTCCGGTGGTGGTGGTGAGAGATTTGTATTTGATCTGCAGGAATGAGAAAAAATATCATATCTAGGATGGCTTACCTGTCTCAGGGTCAGTGGAACTCTTATGTCGTGGAAGTTGTTTAAGGACGGCCAAGGGAACGTAACCTTCTCCTTCACCAGAACCGGTTACTAGACGCACCAAGGCCATTTCCGAGGACGGACTCAGTTCCACAATGTCCACCTGCTGTCCCTTCGTCACGCTCAATTCTCTACTACCAGGAGGGGCGACATGATCACATAAGATCCATGTACTCTCAAGAGAACCCTGCAAAAAAACAAAGAACCACAATTGAGTCATTTCATCAATTGCATTTCAAGAAATATGAAGTTAGTGGGGTCAATAGTCAATAGGGGGAAACCCAGGTCATGGAGAATGGCATTGGTGAACCTTGTTATTTGTCGCAGTTTGGTATGAGGCATGATGAAGGGAGCCCGGCGTGTCAATCGTGTGTTGGCGACTGAGAGCGAGATGTGCAGCCTTTGTGGTGGAGGATTGACGGAACCATGGGAGGGAGATTTTTCTCCTGCGATTATCCGTTGTTCCCCCATCCCCAGTTGCGCCTCCTTTGCGCCACATTAGTACACACACTGCACAACTAACACTTACTACTCTATATATATATATATAACTCAAGCTGTGCACATCTCATATCTTTCCTATCTAATAAAGCTATGTGAACTATATGTGAGCCGGCCAGGTCACCCTTCCTCTTTGTATTGTAGACCAGGTACACACTATAATGTAGCGAATGAACAACAGGAGAAAGGAAGGACCGCAACCCAGAGAGAATGAGAGAGGACTGGGACACACACACAGAAAAAGAAAGGAGAGAAAGAAGAGGAGCAGGCACTAAACCACCACCACTTCCTTCCGTCCTACTGCCCCACCAAACAAAACTCTCTCTGCCTCTTTCTCTATATAATCACACGTACGTACACCTTGCTCCCTAGCATCACCTCAGAATAGCCAAAGAAAGCAAGCAAGGTGAGATAGAGAGAGAGAAAGCAACCATGGAGCCATGACATCGAGTACATCAGGGACTCGCAATCTCAATCCATCATATCTTTCCAAGTGGTTGGCTGCTGGTTGGTTGCGTTACATTATTCATCTATCCAGTCTGGTCTGGGACGACAAGCAAGCTCTCTCCAAATCGGGCTCCGCAATCAGAATCAGACTACAAGAGGACATTAATGCGGAGTCAGAGAGAAGAGAAAGCGACTACACTCAAGTAAAGTGAAGATAAGATTATTGCATGCAGAGAGTTGAGAGCTTATGTCGGGAACACCTGCGGGACTTTGTTATTACGATGTGATGGAGTGAGAAGAAGGGATTTCAAGTAATCCGTTGGGATCCAATTATCCCTTTTCACAAAACTCAATCCAACCCAGAACCAGGACCAATCACATCACTCACTCTCACTCAATCTACTGCTCAAGTGAGAGGGACTTTATCTATGTCAGAAAATTGGGGAAAACTTAGAATTTCGTTCTCGTACCCGATGATGGTCTCCTCCCTCCGGCCCACCACTGTTCCCGGACCCGTACGATGCTTCTGAAGCTCGGTCATTGATATCAAAACAGTCATCCGTTGACCCCAACTCCTCCAAATCTCTGTAAAAAAACACAAATTAGTAGATTAGTAAACAATTTATACATAATAGAGAGCAAAATCATGTACGTTGGTAATTACATAAATCAAGATTGATTAAATTTATTAACGCACCTGGAAGATCGATGACTCCCAGATTCTGATTTGGCCGGACTTCGTGGTGGGTTCAAACGCAACGCAGTATTAAAATAAGTCTCTTGAATCACTTCTCTCAACTTTTTAACCCAATTTCTCTTGGTCTCACACAACGAAGCTTTAATCACGATCCTATAATCCGAGACTGGACTTCGGCCCGTCCATACGGCAAATTTACACTCATCTCCCTCAATACATTCCGTCACTCCAAGATCAGAGGTTAACAACTTATTCTTGTAAATGTACTTTGCCTTGCCGCATGAATCCTTAACTTCTTTCGAAAATAGGAGATACTGTTCAAACAGAAAAACGTGCCTCTCTCTCGCCTTTCGTATGATTTGTTTGGGATCCCAAACTTGGAAATTTTCTTGTAGAATGACTTCCCCCAATTTGTCCAGGGGAATATCACAGCCCTCAAGGAGACTCAAATGCATTGCATCATTTGCTTTCTTGGGAACGTTTAACATCACCTCGAGCCCATCTTTTATTTCGCCTTGTCCTTCTTCACAACAGGAGAGGAGGTCTTTTAACAGTAATTGGTATTTCGTAATGCGTTGAACAGGTTTTATAAGATAAGCGGGGATGGGATGCTCTAAGTTGTGGGTTTTTTGCAAGCTGTCGAAAAATGCGGAGTATCCAGGCTGCATAAGCAAGGTAGTGGATTCTGGCTTGTTGCGACAGTAGTGAACATACATGTCAAATTTGTGGGCCCATGTGACAAAACAATGTCCAATATCTTCCGGCATTGATTCATATTTTTCTAGTTCTTTGACAAAAATATCTTTATGGAAATCGTAAATGTCTTCAATGTTGCCGAAAATGATTTTTTCTTTGGATTTCACAGAAATATCGGACTGTTTAGAGGATCGGAGTTCCAAGAGGTAGAATTGGATACACGTTTGGAGATCTCGAACAAAAGAGCGTTCTGTTTGAAGAAGTTCCGTCATGATAAATTCTCTTCGGCGCCGGCGTTTGCTTTGGTCTTCATTGAGATCTTTATTTGTAGAGGATGCAGAGTTATGACTATTTTCTGAGGATTGTCCCATAGAGGGAACTTTGCCTTCTAGGCTAGAGTCGGAGTGGCGATCGAGAGAGAGTTCAGACCCAGCCTGAATACCTAATGCCGTTTCCAATTGAGACCGATATTTGTCCATTCGTGAAGAAAAGTCTTTGTAACGATTGTCGACAGCAGTGACCCAGCCTCGAATATCAGACGCGTGGAGGTGGCCTTTTTCAACTAAACTGTCGGCTAATTGGATCAGTAATTTGACTCGCTCTCTGGTCTCCTGAGATAAAATAGAAGCAGTTAATTAATGTTCACAAATTAGTGACATATATTATAATGCTCGTTTTTTGTCCTACTTTGGCCGACGTTTTGAACTCATTGTGTTCCTTTAAAAGAGATTCTGTGTCATCTCTGCCAGTCCCCAGGGCAATGTGTGTGGATAAATAAACATCTCCCGTGTCATGAATCCAATCCAAGGCTTGTTTTGCTGAAACATGAAACATGGAATATTGAAGGCACTGGTCCAACACTTTGCGTCTTGATGTCCAATGCTGCATGACACGATTTTCTTGAGCCAATAATTTATCCAGGATCCCCTTAACCTTGGGTTCTGGTGAGGGATGTGGTGGGGGAGAGGATGGGTCAAACTGACTGGCATTGTGATTATAAGGATACATAACTCGATGGGAGATCTTCAGAAAGTTGCGGGCAGTGTGACGCGCATGAGTGCAAGCTAGAAAAATATACATCAGTCACTCTGTTCCCCAGTTAATGATATGCAAGGGGAAAGACACGAGGCGATTTACCTTTGAGGAAAGCTTCCTTCTGCTCGCCGTGCTTGTTGATGAGTTGATTGACTGCCGCCCTTCTATCTGTAGGACAACCATTTTCACCGTTGGTATCGCTACTTCCACTATTAGGTCCACCGCAGGGGTCTTCTTCTCGTTTGTACTCTTTGGAAAAAAAGATAACGTACAATCACGGTTACAGATGAAATAGTTCGGATTAGGAAAAATTCACTCACCTTTCTCTAAACTGTCCAACACGGAACAAACCTGGAAACAATACATTGCAAAGAGTGAATGAATGATGATGTCATAAATCGTCTACATATTGACTATTGACTTCCAGTTAATCCAGATAAATATGATAAACAAACCGGCTACAAAATTATTGATATAACACAAGCCACACATAGTAAATATCACTGCACTGGACTGAACATGAAACATGATCCAGTGCCCCCACTCTCGCAGAAATAAAATCATAGACCAACCTGCTCTGCTGTTTTGTAAAAGCTGAGGGCATTGTTGAACAACTTATGTCGATCGTCTGCTGCCGTTATGAGTTGATGCCATCGATTGGAAACATCATCTGATATCTTTTTGATGACGGCTCCGTCAAAGTGCGAGTTTCCCGCTAGCGCTTCCGCCTTTAAATTTACTTGTACCGCAAAGTTGTGAGTTTTCTAGAAGACAGACAAGAAAAATATCACAACTGCGATATAGTACTATTTTTAGTAGTGAATTAGTACCTCTAAAGCCAGCTGAAATTTTTCGTGTTCCTTCTTCATCTGTTCGGCTTCCGCGAGAGAAGTTGGCACAGAGAAAGATGCGGCTAACATGGTTTCTCCGTTTCGAATCCAGCTTATAACCTGTTGTACCAAAAACATTGTGATGAGTACTGTAGTGTAGTAGTATCAAAACAAGTTACAACTCTATTATGAGATTGATGAGGAAGTTATGAAATAAACTACTACACGACTAGTCGCATAGCTGATCACAAACCTGCACCATGCACTAACATCAGACTTTCACTCTTGGACGCATCCAACCAAACAATTCAAAATTAGTACCCCATTGCTCATTTTCTATAGGCAGTGGTTGTATGGGGGTTGGATAATCCAACTTAGATTCATCACAACTCTACTGCACGCTACTGATTCTGAATGATACTCCATTATACTATGTGT